>JAVTVY010004558.1:0-37035 GCA_036873755.1 Hanleya hanleyi
TTTGTTTCCGGTAACGAGCTCAAATTTTCCAGGGTCGGTCGGTCGGTTTTTTGTTTTTTTTTGTTTTTTGTTTTTTTATTCTCGAACCTCTTCCAGTGAGGAAAGTACCCATAATGGTTTACAGAATCTGGACCGGTTTGTGAAGCAGAGTTTCTTTCAACAGAAAATAAAGAAACAACTACATATTTTATTAAACGAAAGAAAATCTTTAATATGAAAACAGTAAATAAAACAGTAAAATACCACACAAAGTTAAACTGATCACTACTAGTAAATATAGCTGGACAGGCAGATCCTACACCGAAGCTCTCAAGTTTTGAAAGCTCCAATCAGTGCCAATGTGTGAGATTTGTCAAAAATGTAAAAAAAATTCTGTGGTTATAATTAACTGGTACCCAGTTTTCGCCACTTTTTGACAAAATGAATGCACGATTCTAAAATTGATAGGTCTGCATTACACGAGAAAATCAGTTATTTAAGAAGTGTTGGTCTGACAACAAGGGTATATTATTCATAGTTGAAAGTGTTTATATATTTTTTTTCAAGAATAAATAACTGGAGTTATGAACTGAGCACTTTTGGTGCCAATTTACAGGAGTTTGTTCCACTGACAAAATAAAAAAAATACTGTAGTTCCGCTTATGTATTGTGTAGGAAAGTGAAATAAGTGGTTGACCTGTCAAAAATTATAAATCTCATGCATAATATAACTTTTTAATACCTGTTTTGTGTCTTTCCCACCGAAATTCATATTCTACTTATCAACACATGTTCACCCAAACAGTAGAAAGCCATCTTCAATCTACACTACAGTGAATTCTGGGTATTCGGCAGAATTTTTCTATATTATATCAGGGATATCTTGGCTTTCACTTTGATCACCCATCAGTGGAACTCACTCAGACTGGCACCAGACAGGATTATAGTCCGCCTGGTGAATCATCATGGATATCTCTGATATGCAGTCATATGATTAAAAAAATAAAAATAAAAAAATAATGAAATACCAAGCTTGTGGATGGCTCCCTTCTGTTTGGACGAACATGTGTTGATGAGTAGAATATGAATTTCGGCGGGGAAGGCACAAAATAGGCAAGTTATAGCCTATGCAGGAGATTTATAATTTTTGACAGGTCAACAACATATTTCATTTTCCTACAAAATACATAAGCGTAACTTTTAATTTTGTCAGTGGAACAAATTTGTGTAAATTGGCGCCGAAAGTGCTCAGTTCAAAACTCCAGTTATTTATTATTGAAAAAAAAAAAATATATATGTAAACACTTTCAACTATGAATAATATACCCACCAGGCCAATTTACCGGAATCACCCCATTTGCCACTTTTCCCGTCAACAGGTGTTGAATGACATCGTTGAACAGTTTGTCTTTATTGTTTGTTAAATACCTGACGTTGATCTGGTAACGTTCCCTCTTTTGACATTAAAATGTCAAAAGCACTCAGTTTCTGAGACTTTTCTGCGCAGTGATTGTTCAAGCAGGTGAAGAAAAAATGTTTTAGTCCAAACTCCTCAGAAATGCGTCTTACGCTTTCGTTTTCTAAATTTGACAGTTCCATTCGTTCACCATCAAAAACTCGCGCTCCTTGAATCAGTACTTCCGACTCTATACAACGGCAGTTACAGCCTTGTATTTGACAACGATGGAATAGGTTCACAAACAACTCTTCGCTAATAACGGACAATAATTCCTTTGTCCGTATTCCTCAAATTGAGGATGGGATAGATGGAAACCAACACCGGAGCTGTTCTGGCGGGCGGCCATGCCGCATGGCGACGATAAGGGAGATAACTATTCTTGAATTTCGGCCAAGGGAAATAACTCTTCCCGCAGATTTATAAAAAAAAGAAGATAAATAGATGTAACAAGTTTGGTTGCCATGCATGGAATGGTTCTGTAGATATCGCGGTAACGGATTTTATTAGACAAGGGGCATAACTCTGCAAAATACTTTCTGACACGACTCATTTTCGATAGGCATCTAGTTTAGGTCAAGAGAAACAATTGTATCACGTTAGGATGTTGTATATGGAACAGTTCTGAAATTATCACAATAACAAATCATAAATGGATTTTTATTTGTAAAAAGGGGCATAACTCTGCAAAATATTGTCCGAGATGACTCATTTTCGATAGGCTTCTGATTTACGTGAAGATAAATAGATGTAACAAGTTTGGTTGCCATGCATGAAACGGTTCTTTAGATATCGCGGTAACGGACGGACAGCCGTACATGATGACGACAATACCCCTAGGCCAAATTTGGCCGAGGGGTAAAAATGGCTAAACCCCGAAAAGGAGAAAGAGGGAGAACATCCTTGGAGATAAATATGGTTATGTGCAATAAAGGGAAGCTACAGAGATAATCATCAGATCTGCTGATCAGTGATGTGATAGTAATGGGTGTAATGATATTCGCCTGGTAAAAGTCCTGGTCATATTTCGTGTAACGCACTACGACGTGGTTATACATTTATATTGGACCCGCACATCCAAGCATTGAGCAGTTTACCATCTTCGTTCGATTTTTATTGAATAGTTGAGATACAATCACAATATCATCAATGGTGTCAGAAGTGGGATCATCCTATTAAAAACAATGTTTCACAAAATCATATAGCATATTAAGATGATCAATGCTTTCAAGACATCATGCTCCATTCTAATGAGGAAGCAATCATACACCAGTTTGTGTGTTTCAAAACGCGTACTCGACCTGATAATTTTGATCATGAAAAAAAGAGGTTGTTTTAACAATCGAGGGGCATATTTCAGGAAATACGAAGCTGTGCATCTGAAAATCATGTGGCTGTTGGGTAACTGTTTTAAGGCTTGACTAACTTAAGAAAGTCATGTCGAGCTAATCATGTTTGGCGCTACAGATCCACAGCATCTTGAGATGGGCTGTTATTGGCTGAATGGTGAATTTATGAGTTTTATAATACACATTTTAATAGTGAGATGTGCCCTTGGACAGTAGCCATTCATAATTTCTTAGATTTGACTTCAAAGTCTTGGCATGCTTGGAGATGTCAGATCAACCTAACAATGAAATAAGAAATTTCTTCAAATTTTTTCTAACAGCATTTTTAGACTCAGAAGCAGAGAAAAACCATCTTTATAGTTAGCAAGTTTAGAAAGTTAGCAGAATTTCTCTCTGCAGATGCCTGAAGTTACTTTTGTCATCTGAATAATTAGAAGAAATAGGGTACCGACTCAGTCATGTGAAAACACGGAGGTGAATTGATCAATGGGAATCGGTGAGAATAGTTCTTACACTATTATCTAGTTTGGGAAGCAGGTCCCTTCATAAAAATCAGAAATTTTGTAATGTGTTATATTTGTGTGAAGGACATGTCACAGTTGCCACGAAGTACAATTTTCTGTTTTTCTGCAAATACTGCTCTCATTCCTGTGGACTAAATTAAAACATGAATTGCAGGCAAGCACCTAAAAGGTGCGTGGACCCCTCAGCCTGTTTTTTTTTTAGTCAAGTAGGATCAGGGCTGCATCTAGAACCAGTTTAGTTTTGGAAAACATATGGGCACCCAAAACTCAAAATGAAACAAAAAACGAAAGTGTTGTTGTTGTTCAATTTGAAAGGATTTCTGAAGGAAATACTCCTAGAAAAAGCTTCTGGAAGCCTCAATATCGATCCGATTGCATAGCTGGGTATTGAATTTCATGTTAATAAACCTCTGTTTTGTGATTGATCACAGGCTCTTTGCGCCGAAATTCACTTAAAAAAATTGGACCCTCAATAATGAATTACGAAAAGGAACTGGGAGTTTGGGATCTGAACCTGCAAAAAATCCCAAGGGGGGGCATAAGCTCCAGGTATGCAAACTTATTCAAAATTGCACAGAGTCAGGCTAAAAATGGGCTCTCCTAATCACTCTTTTTACATAATTTCCAAGGTACAGTAACATGTTTGGTGACAAAAATTGAAGCATTATGTTGTACCAGTTAAATGTGTGGACACAAATATGGTTCATGCAAAAGTTTTAGAATAAATCATATGATGTAGAATAGAATGATTTAATAGCAAAATTTAAGAAAAATGTTGTCCTTCATTCAATGAGAATCATGAATGGACCAGGCTTTCTTGTATCAGGGAACCTTCAAAATTCACAACGAAACATGCAACCAAGGGTTCCCGATGGGCATAGATAACAGTGCAAAAGCTAAGCCATCAATAAATTAAAAAATTTAAAAAAATTAAAAATCATGAAATTATCATAGCCATCTGAAAATCTAATCATTTCATCTGTCAACATTCAGGAAGCTCTCACCAAAGTTTGGTCAGGCCCGACTTGATAGATCTGCAGATATTCAGCGGACAAGAACATGTTGATGGGCATAGATAACAGTGCAGAAGCTAAGCCATCAATAAATAATATTTTTTTTTTTTAAATCATGTCATCATCATTGCCATCTGAAAATCTAATCATTTCATCTGTCAACATTCAGGAAGCTCTCACCAAAGTTTGGTCAGGCCCGACTTCATAGATCTGCAGATATTCAGCGGACAAGAACATGTTGATGGGCATAGAT
The DNA here is from genome assembly GCA_036873755.1 of Hanleya hanleyi. Classification (NCBI taxonomy): domain Eukaryota; kingdom Metazoa; phylum Mollusca; class Polyplacophora; order Lepidopleurida; family Hanleyidae; genus Hanleya; species Hanleya hanleyi. The sequence continues at coordinate 4,575 of JAVTVY010004558.1, forward strand.
AACAGTGCAAAAGCTACGCCATCAATAAATAATAAAAAAAATAATTAAAAATCATGACATCATCATAGCCATCTGAAAATCTAATCAGTTCATCTGTCAACATTCAGGAAGCTCTCACCAAAGTTTGGTCAGGCCCGACTTCATAGATCTGCAGATATTTAGCGGACAAGAAAATGTTGACGGACGGACGCTAGGATGGACGGACGCTAGGACGGACGGACGTACGTACATGGCAACGACAAGACCCCACAGCCCTATGGGCTGAGGGGTAAAAATTAAGTAGATCATAAAAAAAAAAAAAAAATAGCCCAATAGGCTTCAATACTCCTCAGCTATCAGTTATTGTCTACCCTCAGCAATCATGCATTGCATCAAATGTATTTTTACAACTTTGACAACATTTATATGTAGGTTGACAAATATATGATCTGGTAGGGTTGACTGTAGTTCTCTCATTTTAGAAATACATAGGAAGCTGAGCCAGGTGAGCTTTTGTCAGTCTTCTTAATTAATGGGGGAAAATTTGTACTGGGGTTCTGGTAGAGCATGACCAAATTCTCAGCTCTAAATATACTCTTTTATAAGCTAATAATCAAATCAAGTGATTTGATATTGAAAATATACATCAAGGTGGGTCATCTTCAACAATTCTCTCACCTATTCTGACTTAATTGCATATGGAAAATGAATTCAGAGATCTTAGACTTACATGTAACATAAATAATTTGACCTTTATAAAATAGGTCAAGGTCAGTGATATTCAATAGACTTCAGGTCCAGGCATATGTGGTATAAATTTGGACAATGTGGATGTAATCCTTCATGAAATATTGCACTAAATAGAACATGACCTGGATAAAATAGGTCAGGTCATCTTCGACACACCTGGGCCATTATCAGATGTATACATACTAACATAGTATTAATTTGGTAAGCCTAGCTATATTTTGTTATGCTATATCATAATAAGCTGTATATGACCTTAACAAAGTAGGTAAAGGTCAGTCAACTGGGATAGGCTTCTAGTCAATCACCATAAGTCAGTCAATATGTAATATGAATTTGAGGACCCTAGCTTTAATCCTTTAAAAAATATAGCAAATACTAGAATTTGACCATGATTAAATAGGTCAAGGTCAGCCATCTTCGGCACAACTTGTGATCATTGCCCGATGTATACACAGTATTATTTTGGAAAGCCTAACTATATTTCTTCATGTTATATCATAATAAACAGTATATGACCTTGAAAAATAGGTCAAGGTCAGTCGACTGTGATACGTTTTTCTAGTCAATCCCCAGTTGCATAAGTATGAATTTGGTGACCCAAGCTTTAATCTTTCAAAAAATATAGCGAATACTAGAATTTGACCTTCATGAAATAGGTCAATGTCGGTCATTTTCAATAGACTTCTGACCCTTTACCACATGCATATGTGGTATAAATTTGCAATGCCTGACAAATTTCAAAACAATCTAGCAAAATTTCATTGGCGAGATGCAATCACAAAATAAAGTAGCAGATGTGTTAAGTGTTCTTTTCAATGGTCAAGGGGAATAACTCAGAAAAAATAACAGATCACGTCGAAAAGGTCAGGTAGACATCTTCACAGTGACGATAATGTGTAGCTAATTTCTACAGACTAGTAAAAAATGTAAGGAGTTGTGTTCACAAGAGAAGGCAAAAGATGGAAGCGAGAACCTCTTTGCATGCAGGTGACAATGTGTTGCAAATTTGGAAAGAATCCAACAAAACTACTTTGATGAGTGACACTCACAGTAAAAGGTAGCTGATGGCAGTAGTTTTTTTTATGATCACAATGCAAGAGCATACATCTGATTGGGTCGAAAGGGTCACAAGCACATCTTCGCATGGTGATGATAAAGTGTAGCAAATTTGGAAATCCAGCGAATCCAATTTGACAAGTTGCATTCATTAGACAAGAGTTCAATTGAACCCAAAATATGCCCGTAATAAAAATAGTCGATAAACATTTTTAACTCCTGAATGTTGTTGCAGACAAAGGTTAACAATACAAATGCACCTACCTGGACTGTATGTTGAGTGTTTGTACCAAATTTAAAAAGAATTCATGGAAAACTCAGGAAATAGTTGCATTCACGAGGACAGTGAGTGCGGAAAAAAAAAGGATTTCAGATAAAATCAAGAGGAATAACTAAAGAAAATGTTGAATGGGGTCAGAATAACAGTAGGTGCCAAATATAAGGATTTCAAACTAAAATCAAGGGGAGTAGTAACTGAAGAAAATGTCGGATCAGGTCGAAAAAGGTTTGTGCACATCTACACATGGTACCGATCATCATGTGTACCAAATTTCAGAAGAATCCATTGAAAACTCTGGGACGAGTTGTGTTGACGAAGACAGTAGGTGCCAAAGACAAGGATTTCAGAGCAAAATCAATGGGAGTAACTCAAGAAAATGTCGAATCGGGCCGAAAAAAGTTTGTGTACATCTACACATGGTACTGATCACGTGCACCAAATATCAAAAGAATCCACTGCAAACTCTAGGACGAGTTGCGTTGATGAGAAAAAGTTAACGGACAGACGGACGGGTGAGCGGAAGAAGCCATACCATTTTGACAGGCGTGTAAAAGATAACTGATGGAATTTAGTATTGTAGTAAGAATAGGTTTCCTCACTTGATAGAATATCACGACGATTAACGAACATTAGGTCAGTGTAGCAGGGGAGACAATTGCTTTAATATTACAAGAGTTGTCTCCTCTATCTCTCTCCCCTTGGTAGAGGGCGCTGATTGCCCTCTAGCCAATGAGAGTAACTCGCGGGCTTCCAAGAGAAGCCAGAGAAGAAACTGACGGGGGACTGACAAGACCTACAGACGACTTCTCTCACAGTTTTAACCTGCAGGTAGGCCTGTCTCCTATACTGGCTGATATCTAGGTAGCAGAAGTTTTTACAATTGGCGTCAGAAGTTAAAATATCAAGCGTAGAATTGTGATTATTTTTCGACAATTTTTCGCTCGATAGTGAACTGAGTGCAGTGCCAAGTCCGGCGGCCATCTTTGGATTTTTGAAAATTGGGGTGTGAAAATCTTCATTTCCGAGTCCTGACAAACTTGTTGGCTTTCCGTTACGATTGGGTCGATATAAACTGGAAGTGTGTTACTTTATGAAAGGGGTTCTGTGAAAATTTGAGCTTCCAGCGAAGTTCTGGAATATTTTTTTTTCTCGTCGTCATGGTCACGTTTTTTCGCGATGGCGGATTTTCCAAATGAAATTGATTTGGCTTTCATTGGTTGTGAACTAAAGATTATACAGCAATAGTTCTGAAGCTCTGTGCAATATATGGAGTGGTTTGACAATGATTGTTCCGCGAATTGAGCCAGTCTGTGTGTGTTGTGACGAAAATTGGACCCTTGACAGTCTTCTCTTTCGTCAGATCGACTTGATTTGCCATATTTGTCTGGGTATAATTTATCGCGAGTGAAGCGGGGTTATTTTGAACTACCCCAATTTACCATTTCGTTTGAGTTCGCGTTCCTTTTGAAAATTTTGCGAGTTTACTGACCCGTTGTTGTTGTTATTTGGAACAACAACAACAACAACGACAGTAACTTGAAGGGTTACATTCGGGAATTTAAAGGAATAGAACTGTAATTGTTTAGGTTGGTTAGATGGCCAGTATAGCGGGCAGACTTGCCTGCTGGTTGCCTTCAATATTGCACCTTGGATTTAGCTAGAGTTTAGTATGATTTTGTAAATTTTGATGTATTGATTTTTCAGAGATAGTATTTGGTAGGGAAAATTAGGATTAGAAGTTGGGATAAAGATTTTGACAGGTGCAATATTTGAATGGTTTATATGTTAATGTTTGTGTTGTCATGTATGTGTACCGGTACTGTTTGTGTGTCCATATGTGTATTTTTGTGTTTTGTTCATAGTCCTGTCCCATGATAATTATATTTTTTATGTGCTCGGTGGTTGGGTTGGTAATGTTGGGGTTTTTGGAGAAGATTTGGTTTTAGTGACTGAACGCGGTCAGATTAGTCATTTCCTTTCGGTTCGGTGATTGAGTTTGGGGTACAGGGTCGTGTACTGCATGACCTTGTGATGTGGATTCATCGGTTGTGCTGCTGACAAATTGTGGTTATCCTTGCTGTGCCACTGGTAAAGTTTTGCACGGTTGTCGTATCGAGACTTGCTCGTGGGAGTCTATAGCACTCAATTTCTGTTGACCTTTTTTCACTGGTGTGGTCGACTTAAATTGTATAGCAATATTTAGTTTGACTTTGTATTATCGGTCAAACTACGTTGACTTTTCCGGTGGTCGTTTTTTTTTTTTTTTTAAATTTGATTGGGACATTGACTGAAAATCTATGGCCTAAGGCTAGAGTTCAATTTAGTAATTTTTGGAATTCGCCCAATGTCATCGTCAAGTTCACCTGGCCTGGCCTGGTAGCTATTGTGCGAGGGATTGGCTGGTGCTTATGTTGAATGTGGGGGATTTTCTCTCATTTGATTGAAATTCTTGCTAGCCGTGGCATAGAACATTCAAATTAATGTTCCAATAGATTTGCTAATATATTGGTACGGTAACTAGTTTATTTTGGACTTGGTCAAAATTTATCCTCAAAGCGTGGCTTTTCGTGAAGTGTTACATGTAGCTCAATGCTACCTGTTAGTTTTCATAGTGAATACATAAATTGCTGGTGTTCATTCTGATTTGGTGAGTTACACTGTACAAATTGAATTGACCTCATATTCTGTGGTGGTTATTATACACTGTAAACCTTGATGGTGTACTCAAAGGTGACTTACACTGTAAAAAGGGTGAGTGTTGCTGAAATACACTCAGTATTTTGGGAATAATAAATTTTGAGTTTAAATAAACAGTCAATATTTTGGTGGTGTTAAGTGGCACCATCTGATTTTGATGGTCTGGTGGTGTTAAGTAGCACCATCTGATTTTGATGGTCTGGTGGTGTTAAGTGGCACCATCTGATTGTGATTGAAGCTTAGGTTTTGAGTTTACTTAGAAAAAAAAAAAATACAAAAAATTAAAATTTTCTTTTGAGTGTTGACATATCGGCGCTACACTCAATTACATAGTGGTCTGGTGGTGTCAAGTGACACCATCTGATTTTGGTTGAGTGATTGGTGTTTATTAAAACATGCACTCTTACATTTAGTTGAAAAACAAAAATAAAATAAAAAATAAAAACAATTGGTGTGGCATCAACATTGCACCTGATTAGAGTATAATCGGGTATTGTTGGGCAACACCAGTTGATTTTGGGAACATTTGAAGGCCAATTAATAGATAAGCAGCCATAATTTAGTTGATTGCAAAATTCCAACTTGGTGAATTTTGATCCTATTTATTTTGGGAAATAGACTTTGATTGTTGATAACTCCGTCTCATTTGGTATTGATTGACACCATTTGATGGTTGTTTGGTATTCAGCACACTTGCTATTGAGCCATTAGGCATTAACTGGGCCACTAGAGAGATTATTTTGTATTTTATTTGGCTGGGTTTGTTTCTAGTTTTTGGACTCCACATGGAAGTTGCAACAATACGTTGACTGCGGTAACGCGTGATGCACTTGTTTTGAAGGGTCTTGTTTGTTTTTTTTCATTTTTTCTGATGGATTTGAGTTGAATAAGCACACTAGAGCGCACTGACTGCGGTAACGTATGTGCGTTCAGCTCATAAGTGCTTCATTTTTTCCAGTGAGTTTCTGGAGTGGAAACTCACGGAGTGTGAGTAGTTGATACAACTACTTATTTCTGTTTTATACAGAAAACAGCATTTATTGTGTATCACAGCCATTGCTGTCAAGTTGGTTGACCGGTAAATTTTGAGCTGCGCATTTTATTTTTCCTGCAGCTTGGTTGGAATTTATTGTAGCTAGATTTGTACCATTGAAGGCGAGTCTGGTTAATATTATTTTGACAAATCAAGTAAGGCAGGTAAATTTATTTCATGGCAGCCATTTTGGAAGTGAGTATTGCAGTTTATTGAATATTTTCATTTGCATTTTTGTAGAGTCCCACAATTCACACCATGACAGAACTGGTACCAGTAGACGTATCAATGGCACATAATATTGAACAATTCCAGAAGAATCCTTTGATGGAGAATTCTCTTATTAGTGGGGTAGATGTTTCCGTTTGCCCGGAGTATGTTTCAGATTTAATTGAAAAACATGTAGGCGAATTGCGAACTGAGATGGAAAATCACATTCAAAATTTAAGGGGGGAAAGGGAATCTGTTGTTCAGAGTCTCTCTCAGACCTTGACAGAATGTGTTATCAGAATCGATCAGCTGGCAACTAACCAGAAAGAATGTGTTACCAAAATCGGTCAGCTGGTATCTAACCAGGAGGGGATCTCTGAGTGCATGAGAGAATGTGTTCAGAAGGTTTGTAAATTGGAGAGCTGGGTGGGAACGGAATTGAAGGGGATGGAGACCCAATTAGGGGCAGGGTTTACCAACATGGGGGACCAGGTTGGAATGCTGGTGACCATGATGCGTGGCCAGACGTCTACTCCAATGGTTAGAGGGGTGGGGGCTGATGCTAGTTCAGTGCAGACTAATGATGGTGCTGTTAGGCTGTCAATGGGCAACGTTGAGCAGGAAAATTTGTCTGTGGTCAATGTGGTGCAAATGCCGGGGTTGGGGGGTGGGGAATGTAATTCTGGTGAGGGTACCCAGCATGCACATTATATGGATGCAGGAGCGGTGGATGCTTGTGAGGGGTCAGGGCATCATCAGAGGGTGGAGCACCCTTCTGTGCCCATCTCTGACCCTTTCGTCCCTTCACATAGTAAGGTTGGGGAGGAGCACAAAGGTAGCCATTCCTCTCCATCCATTGTCATTGATCATTCTGACATTGCTCATGGTCAGGAGGACAAGGGAGATAATTTAATAGGGTCAAATGTTTCGCAGCCTATCCGGCAACATAAAGCGAGTTCAAGATCACGTCGACTTCTCCGTGGTCCTCGAACAGTACGCTGGCGTAGCCGTAGCCCTTTAACATCACGTGGCCGTAGCCCCTCAGCATCACCTTTTACACGTAGTAGCAGCCGTCCACTTCCGAAAACATTAGTTTTTTCCGGCGATGCCAAAGGTTGGTCACCGTTTAAAATTAAATTTGAATTAGAAGCTCAAGATCGGAAGTGGAGCAAGGCAAAATCTCTAAAGCGTTTGACTGAGTGCATGCATGGCAAGGCCATCGAGTATTACTCTTTCTTACCGAAAGCAGTTTGTAATTCTTTTGATGAGCTTCTTGAAGCCTTAGACAAACGGTATGGTGATCTCGAGCCTCCTCAAGCAATCCGACATCGGTTGCAGTTGGAGGAACGGGGGGCCGATGATACTTTGGCTGATTTTGCTTATAGGTGTGTTGAGTTAGCTGTGAGGGGGTATCCGGGGGCTCCACGTGAGTTAGTCGAATCGATAGCTGTGGAACAATTTTTCAAAGGTTGTCATGAACCACAGGCTATAGTTTTGTTTGCTATGGAGAAAGACCCCAAAACTATTCAGGATGCGTTGACATGTGTCAACACCTCACTGTATAATCATCAAGCTTTGAATGTAGCAAAGGTCCGTCTAGTTTCCACGGAACTTAAGTCTGTGGGAGGGGATATTTTTCGGGAGGGTCGGGGTGAGTCTCGATTGAGACTTGTTAATTCTCCTGATCTACCGGTAGCCAGTGAAGCCCCTATTAACAGAGTTACCTGTTACTCGTGTGGGAAAAATGGGCATAAGAGTTTCCGATGTCCCCAAGTACAATGCCATCTTTGTCACCAATTAGGACACATCAGGCGAAGTTGTCCCATTCGCACTAATCTTGATGGGTTGGTTACCACGGGAGGACCTTCCTCGTCGGATGGTGCCGGGTCGACTGCTGCCGTTAGAGGCATTACCGTGTCTGGGGCTCGGGAGGGGGCAATGGTAGTTCCGGTCAGGGTCGGGTCCCTTCCAGTGAGTGCGATAGTGGATACTGCTTCTCAGGTAACAGTGATGAGTCCGGAATTATTTGGAACGTTAGGGCTTATGGGACTGTCATCCACTCCCATTAAGCTAACTGGTGCATTTCAGGGTACGGCCAGTATGGGAATGTTGGTTCGACAGGTTCCCCTTTCCATTGCAGGGTTTAACTGTTTTGGAGACATGGTTGTAGCCCCGGTGGTTCAGGATTTGTTACTGGGCTCGGACTTTCTGTCCGCTTATGGCTGTGTTGTTGATTTTAGTAAGAAGGCCCTGGTCATTGGGAACATGGGGGTTCCTGCATTGAAATGCTAATGCATGATGACCGGTTTGGACAATGCTTCAGTTTAGTTCTCTTTTAGCATCATGGTAATGTTAGGGGGCCATGCAGATTGACAGTGGGCATTGGCATGGGGTGCCATCTAGCACAGTGGTTTGAGTTGATTTTGATGTTGATGTCTTTGTATTTTGATGTAGGTGATGTGGCATTTTGGTTTGATGTTGTGTAGGTTGTTTTTTGGTTTTGGGGGAAAGATAAAAAAATGATAAAATGTCTGACAAGAAATCTGTGATATGTGTGGATGTTGGATAATGATGTGCTGTGTTGGATAATGATGTGTTGGTTGATTTGTGATGTGTGGGCCTATGTTTTAGAATGATTATTTTTGGTAGATTGTTTGTTCTGCAGAGTGTGGTGTGTGTACCTATTTTAGAACGGTGTGTTGGGAGGACATGTGATGTGTGTTGGAAAAATGTGCAATGTGTGTTGCAGTGGAGATATGTTTAACTTTTAGGGGGTTAGGAGAATGGTTTGAGTGAAAGTGTAGTGGATGGGGTTGTGGAATGGCGGGTTGGGTAATTTATCTGTGGGTTAACAACCCTCACGGTTGGCCACATCATTCGGCATTGGTTAAATGGAAGTTACTTGGATGCTAAATGAGTTTTTGCCGAGGTGTGTGCGAATTGTGATGGATGAATTAACAAGGGGAGAGAATGACGGGGCAATCCATGTTGGAGACACAGGGCCAAGGGAGTTTGTGGCCACAACTCTGCTTGTGTCTTCTCTATGGAAGCCCCAGTGAGTTATGCACCGGTGTTTGTCATCCCGGTTTAAATTTATTGAATCAGGGTCTGAATCGGACATCGGACAAGCCTTGACCTTGTTTGGTTGAATGCTCGCTGTGGAGCATTATGTCTGATCAAATTCGGGGATCATTTTGGATATGTTTATTCAGACCCTGGCTAACTGATCATTGGCAATGCGGTAACATCAGCAACACAGTGCACTTCTGTTCAATGGATTCCGATATTCCTTCTGGTCCTGCAGATTCATCCACATGTTGAGTTGACGTGTTAGCGGCACCTTGTGCACGGGTGTTTCACATGCGTTGATTCTTCATGTGTGTGTCTCTGTTGATGCATACAGAGGATACTGGTTTCCCGAAGCCTTGAGCTATATGAGTAGTCCCACAATGTATGGAGGACTGACAGGCAGTTACTGTTTTAGTCAGACTATGTTCGCTAGCCAGTCAATCAACTATTGAGAGACTGAGTGTCTTGCAGTTATTGCCTTAGTCAGTCTACTCTTGATGGGATATCTGATATAGCCAGTCCCTCTAGTTACTTGAGTCTGGCAGTTATTCCTTGATCAGCCTGATTATAGCCAGTCTTTCAATTTAATAGGGACTGATAGGTTTTCAAACTGAGCAAGCTCTCATCGAGTGCTTACAGTCTAAAAGTTATTGTCGTTAGTCAAAACTTGATAGACTGTCTGATATAGTCAGTTAGTCAAAACTTTATAGACTGTCTGATTAGTCAGTCCCTCAATGTAGGAGAGTCTGGCAATTATTTCATTAGTGAGTCTGTTTCTTGACAGGCTGTATAGTGTAGCTAGTCTCTCAGTTTAAGAGGGGCTGACATTATAAAATTGAGTGAGCCCTTAATTTATGAGGGGAAGGGGAGGTTGGGGGAAAAGGTAGATTCCATAGTGAGTCGGACTGGTACTTAAAGTGGGCCAGTTTGCTCCAGCTCCTTTGGGTCTTCTTTGGGAAATTAGAGGTCTGTTGAAAAATCGACCTGAGGGTTGGGGTTAGAGATCAGCTTCCATGATCTAGGGTTGGGTATTTTATTGTCGGACTAATATTACGTAGTTTGTTATTAGGTAATGTCCGGTTTTTAGCCCAGTTCAAAGTAGAGGAAGCTTTAGGTACAGTTCCGTACTTTTATGGTATGTTTTTTATCCTTGCGAATACTTTGCTGGAGTTTTAGACTCTGTCAGTCGCTGGTATGCCCTTCCCCAAAAAGAAAAGGGGGAAGAGTGTAGTAAGAATAGGTTTTCTCACATTTCAGTGATAGAATATCACGACGATTAACGAACATTAGGTCAGTGTAGCAGGGGAGACAATTGCTTTAATATTACAAGAGTTGTCTCCTCTATCTCTCTCCCCTTGGTAGAGGGCGCTGATTGCCCTCTAGCCAATGAGAGTAACTCGCGGGCTTCCAAGAGAAGCCAGAGAAGAAACTGACGGGGGACTGACAAGACCTACAGACGACTTCTCTCACAGTTTTAACCTGCAGGTAGGCCTGTCTCCTATACTGGCTGATATCTAGGTAGCAGAAGTTTTTACAGTATTTTCCACAATCAAGAGGCATATGAGAAACATCGGATCGAGTCCAAAGGTTACAAGCACATCTTTATATGGTGACGATAATCAAAATATGGAAATAATTCAGCAAAAACATGTTGCATTCCCAAGAAAAGTTAACGGATGGACGAAGCTATACCATAATGTGCCGTTAAAATTGATGGGTGTATACAAGTGTGTTAGCAAAAGTGTGTTAGCGAACAGGAGAGAGTGAGTGCATAGAATTTAACATCAATTTCAACAATATTTTAGCAATATTGCGAACAACCAACTAAGCACCACTCGGCCAAGTTGCGTTCCTGCAACTTTAAAGAAGAAATCTTTAAAGCAGCATGGAACCAGACACTCTCCATGCACCCTATAAAACACTGAGGACATGCTTGCATGGTGCAATAAAGACAAGTGATATTACAGCTGGTGTTAGCACACAAAAGTGTTGTATTATTTTGGAATATGTCTGCTCTCAAACTTCTCCTCGGCACTCATTAAACAGAATCCATGACATTTTGGCACAAGATATTTGGTAATTAAGGGACATTTTGGGGACAGCATTTGACATCTGAACAATCACTACAAGAAACTACAACTTGGCAACCCTTTGGTCCATCTATATATTTATTTTTAACATAATCTGACCTGTGCAATAAAGTTGCCAAAATGTTGTTTGTGCCTCTTTGTGTTAACAGTCACGTAACTCCCTCTGTACCGGCATTTGTAACAGTTCTAAGCTGGTATCAACACTGTCCTGAACATGAATGAGGCGAATATATACTTTATCTCCTTCATAGTTTCGAAGATTATATTCCAAGCTTTAGAACAAGATATAATATGATGGACATATTCATCTAGAAAGTCTTTATTTTTGTATGGCATGCCAATGACAGGAAATCATTGAACTCTATCTATCGTACAATTGTACCGATACGGTACAGAGAGGGTTAATGTTGCCAGAGATCCAGAGATTTCATTTTGCATCATTCTCATGGTATACGATTGTGTACCTTCTACTGTGACACCCTTTGATTGCATTGGGGTTAAAAACATAGTGCAAGTATTGTGTGTCAAAAGTATGTCAAATCAGCATCATCGGCCATTTCTTAAAACAGCAGAGTGTGATCAGGATGTCACAGTTAAAGCAAGATGCTATAACATGTGCTCTTTTAAAATATTTGAGCAGTTCAATTGTTCTTTCTGCTACACTATACTGGATCTATTTTCCATCTTCGTTGTACAGAGATGCATGCTTCTTGTATCGAACAAAACAAAGGAAATGTCCATGCACACCATTTTTTCGGCTCAATGCAGTGAGAGGTGGTTATAGTTTACATGTGAGAAGGTGTTGTACAAACATAAATGTCCATTGTTTAAATTATTGTTTGAATGACCAGTGTTGAAAGGGATATCAATCCATAATAGTCTCGCCTATCCCTATTCAGAAAGTAAAATCTGTACTGATCAGACTACCCAGCATGCCTGGTATACTGGAGTAGCATGAACAAAAATACATCAGTCATGCCTCAATCCATCTTCATACAGAAGCTAACTTCTCCATTCCTAATTCGAAATTAACCTTGATATATCAACTCACTTGCTCTGTTCAGAGGAATTTATAAACATGATCGACATGAAATGACACAGACCTTGAATCCATGAATGGGTTATTGCATTGCTATTTGCAGAACCTCTAGGTTATGCAGTTCAGAAATGGGGGAACAAACTATGGGTGACCTAGGGTCAATTTCACATAGCCTATTTTCAGGTTAAGTAAACTTTTCAAATTTTAGGGCCTGGAGTTCTTACATGTCTGATTGTCATCCCTGGCATGTAGATGAAATTTACACCTCTGAATGATCTAGGTGGTCCGATCTATTAAGGCTTTCTAAGTTTGAACGGAGAAATGATGATTATATTAATTGGTTGAACACCAATTTCCAAAACATCATAGTCCCCACTCAAGTGACCACATGTACATGTATTTATATTATTCTAGAAAACCACTTAGTTATCGTGAAGATTGTATTTACTTGACCATTTCCTCGAAGGTCTTGGAGCTTGCATCAGATATCTTGATTGGGCCCTGATTTTTCCCTCCAGCTAAGCCATAAAACATTGCCTCAAATACAGGACTCCTGGCTGCCAGAATAAGTTTGTGAGCATCTAGTCTTGCTACCGGCTCTTCCATTGGAAAGACAAATGTCACATCAGTTAGATGGGATTTCTCCTGTAGATAACCCAGGCAGGCTGAGAGAGGCTTATTCACCTGCCAGTCATCGTCAGGGGCTGTCTTCGCTACCATTGGTACAAATATCTCTGCAAAAGAGAAACAAATCTATATGGTACGAAATAGCAACCTGCTATTGGCTAAAAGCAGGCCAGACACAGCAGGCGATGTCAATAATGGCCTGCTAAATAAAAAATAAATAAATAAAAAATAAACGAAAAGAGAGCAAGCCATAATTTTCTAGCAATTTTTAATCATACCTTGAGCAATAAAAGTATTCATTTCTCTCCATTGTTCTCTGCAGGTTCACAGCATTTATTGCCACAGTAACATAGTAAATAAAGTAAAGCAGAAAAAAAACACATGGATATGACTTGTGCAGGTGAATTGTTTTCCTTGCCCAGCCAAGGGAGACTACTCAAATTATGGCCCTTGCATGGCTCCCGATTGAATTTCCAGTTGTTTTTCAACAGCAACACTATGACACCAGGACTGCTTTGGCAGCAAATATTTAAAAAAAAAACAAACAAACAAAAAAAACTAGAGCCTTAGGCACTGAAACGGGGCTAGTTAAATGTTAAATATGCTGTTGGAATAATTCCCCTTAACTCTTTGATGTTCAGTCCCATGGTGAAAAGCCATACAATTTGTAGTTTAACATTTCTCTCGACCAAATGAAGCAGACGACATCCGTATTTACACCATTGAAAAAGCTATCGACCATTTCAAATGCTTGGATTTCCATGAAGCAATTCAGATATTTGCTAAACATAGTATTTTCCGACGAGTTGATTTTCCGACTATTTGTCAGAATTGGTGAAATTCAGTTTCCTTACCGTAAACATTTGTTGTGGGGCAATTTCTGACCGCACTGAACAGCGCGCCATGACAAGGGAGCACTTATTGTTCTCCTTCACGATGTGGTTCACTGGCAAACGTTGCATAGGAAATGGGAACAAGTGAGTGAGTGAGTGAATAGAATTTAACGTCGCTTTCAACATTATTTCAGCTATATCACGACGAAACAACTAAGAACCACCCAGCCCAGTTGTGTTCCTGCTACTTCAAAGAAGAAATCTCTGAAGCAGCATGGAACCAGACACCCTCCATCCACCCTATAAAACACTGAGGACAGCGCACAAGACACAGACAGGACGCTTACATGATGCAATAAAGACAAGTGATATTACAGTGCTAGACATCACATTATCTAGTTCCTGTTGCTCCTCAGCAAAATGCGTTAAAGCAACAGGAACCAGTGCCCACCCAACCACCTGCGGAAATGGGAACGACTGCTCCACAAACTTCTGATGGTGGATTTTTTCTTGGTGGGTGCATCATTTGTGTGAAATAATGGGACTTGCTAGTTAGAATGTGACATATTTTTGGTGCAAATATATTCATAAGAACCCAGCTTTATTTATCCAACAAAATTGTCGCCAGTAATGGAATAAAAAAAGCTGCATGTTTATATCGACGCTGGAGAAAGGTCAATGGCACACTCTGCAGAGGGGACAGCCACCTGCCCTGTGTCTAATTTTATCACATACATCTAGCCCAAAAACATCGGCTAAGGATTTTTTTGTTATTGTTGTTGGTGAATGTGATGGGAATGCCACACCCCCTTACCCTATATCATGTATATTCACCTATCACAGCTAGAGTTTCTGAGTTATATGTACATCCATAAAGCAAAATTATATTAGCCAGACATATGAAAGTTGGAAGCATGCACCACAGGTGCTTCTATCTACCATTCTATGTTCCACCCCCAACCGTATACTATATCGGGTTGGGGTGGAACATCGAACGGTAAAGAGAAGCACTTGTGGTATGCACGCATGGATTCGCTACAAGCGTCAACTTATCCGATGATCATTCTGAGTCCGAAAACCCCACAGATCCAAAGTACCGGATTGACAGTAATTTTTTTACCCTATATTATTCGAGCCTTGATTGTAAACCAATTAATTTTGAGGCTTTCAGACTGATGGAATATATTTCATTAAAATAATATTTGAATGGTTGCATTCCCGGGATACAAATTGATACATGGCAGATTGGCGGTGTGCCCTTATACAGTATTATCATTATTGGTGGATTTGCACATGTAGAAAAAAATAGCTGTCCAACTTCTTAAATAGCAGGTGATATTAGATTTGAACTGCGATGAAAAAAAATAGGTCATCACAAATTTCCTAATTCGGACCCTGCTGCAACACATTTCCCTTACACTTTGCACGGATTCCGAATTGGACCTGGGTTGACTTCAATGTCCCCAGCTAGTTTGGTGACACAATAACAACAAGACATGTACAATGGCATTGGGTCGCATCGCAGGCAAAGTCCAACGATATGATGTCCTGGTATGACCGGTGTTGTTGTTCCTCGCCTAAACCACATGCCACACCAACATAGTGCCACAGTTGAGTTTTCCAGAGTGATGATTTGTTATACACTCCCCACCAGGATCTAGTTTGTATTTAAAACATATTCTGGACTCTTCCATAGAAGAGGCATTCATTAGGGTCGAGTAAAACCTCGACATGATCATAAGAACGTGCAGGGCAGTCCCTACTGCCGCCATGTTAATGAGTGTCCAGTTTCCGTTACCTGTTTTATGTTCTGTCAGCTTTTCAAGTTTTTGTCGCAAACTCAGAAAAACAAAGTCTCACAAATCTCCACCAAGCAGTTTGGGTTGTCCAGCAACAATTATAAAAGTCAATAGAAGAGTGTAACAACGTTAACACTTTAAAATATATGTTTTGAGATAGCTGAAAAGTTTGTATTCCTGTTTAATCAAGGGACATCACTCGTTATCTCATCTGTCACCATTCCTGCACAAAAATAGTTTTACATATTATGCAGAGATCTTTCCATGCATATTTCAGAAGAAGAATGTGGAAAAAACATTTATGAATACAGGGAAATTATTACGTAAATGATTTTACCACCACTGGATTTTAGAAACATGCCATAAAAATATAATGGAGAGGGTCTTGAGGGGTGAGATTAAATGGTGAAAATTCCAGACACATATTTCATCAAAATGTAAATGAATACAGGCAAAGCGAAATATCCCATTGTTTTCTAAAATGAATTACACCTATACTGGTATTACTTAATACTAAATTACTGTTTGAACACGCTTTCTAATGAGAATGAGTTAGCCCCACAAAATCACTCAACATGCGCCTCTCAAAATCTGTGGTTTAGCAGACGACATATTTTGAGTAAGGAAGTAGTGCCACTGGAAAATTAACAAATACACGCATAAAATTAGATAAATGCAAATGTAACTTGAAGATATCAGACCTGAAACTATACACGAACATTAAAAATACAGAAACCTGGATGCTCTAAAGAAGGAAGTTTCAGACCTCTTTCGTGTCGTGCAAGAACTCTTATCTTTTTCTGTGTTAGCAAGACACAGAGCCAGAGCTCAAGTTTTCTTCACTTTAAGACAGGACCATTAGTCCCTATGGGACTTGCCCCGTAAAAACACTGATGAAAGAGGACGAACTGCCAAGATGTATCAACTTATATTTAAAACCTTATGGTACTGCAATAAACATTTATCTCAGGATTCTGAATGACACATTCCAGTGGAAGCCATAAAGGACAAACTTGTATACTGTGTCATGGTGATTGTCAAAGGGGAAGAAATCTGTCAACCCAAATTGAGTGGAAAATCGTTATTCAGATACTGCTGACCATGTTAAACAGAACCAACACTGTCTCATAGGAGAGACAAGTGATCCCAGCCACCCCCTCCTGACCCCCTCCCCCTCACTTTCCACCAACTGCCAAACCCTCTCCAAAAGATAATATGTTGCAACCAGAGAAAGATCGATGAGCAATATACAGGTTTAATTATTTATTGCCAAACAGACTGTGCTTCTCAATGAAATTTACAAAGTAAATTAAGGTCACAGAATAGGACTGCTTCTATTAACCTTGTAACTGCTTGTCATCATTTGTTTTTCGCCTTTTATTGGGTGAGGTGCTCCCCCTGGATCCTGCATCATTTGTTTTTTGATACTTAGGCATTCTCCTACTCCTGAAAAGAAAGAAGAAACACTGTTCAAGGTAAATTAATATGTGCACCCTAATGAATAATACAGTGAAAGTTAGATGAATTACAGGAAAACTATGAATCATATATTATTAATTAAGTCTATCTGAATTTACATGGATTTGAAAATAAAACATGAAGCAGCGCTATCGAAACCCCTCGGCTCTGAACCCCAGCTATTATAATGTAAGGGTTTCTCTACCAATTGATTGGCTTGTGGGAAGAAATATTGACCCCTGGTATTGTAAGTGTACTTTCTTTGAAAAAAAAAGTTTTCCTCCCTTAAATTAATTTGTTTCTGGAATAAATACATACACTATAGATATACGTTTGTCATATCTTGGTAAACACAACTAAAATTGCTGAAATGGAAATCATTAGAAGAGAGCCAAATTTGGGGAAACATTTAAGCGGTGGGAATATAAAATGATGTGTGGCAACTAAAAAGTGTTGTTAGGTTAGGTTGTTAGCAAAACAAAAAAGCAAAACTACAAATCATGTTGTGAATAAGTTTTGTTTATTATAATTACTGATAAAAAATGACATACATGTGCCATTTAGTATACATGTACTGTATTTATCTAGCCATGTGCACTGTTGTTTTGGTGAGACATTCTTCGCATTGTCCAAGAGAATAAATCAATAAATCAGTCATCCAATCAATAAATAAATGTGATAGTATACTAAGATGATATAGAAATAATATGCAAACTTAACATAGGAATTAGTGGATTTTGTTAGACAAGGGGCATAACTCTGCAAAATACTTTCTGACACGACTCATTTTAGATAGGCATCTAGTGTCATTTTCAAAACAGATTTGCAGGCATTCTTCGCATTGTGTAAGAGAATAAATCAATAAATCAGTCATCCAATCAATAAATAAATGTGATAGTATACAAACATGATATAGAAATTATATATATGCAAACTTCACATAGGAATTAGTGGATTTTATTAGACAAGGGGCATAACTCTACAAAATACTTTCTGACATGACTCATTTTCGATACGCATCTAGTTCAGGTCAAGAGAAACAACTGTATCACGTTAGGATGTTGTATATGGAACGGTTCGGAAATTATCACAATAACAAATCATAAATGGATTTTTATTTGTAAAAAGGGGCATAACTCTGCAAAATATTGTCCAAGATGACTCATTTTCGATAGGCTTCTGATTTACGTGAAGATAAATAGATGTAACAAGTTTGGTTGCCATGCATGAAACGGTTCTGTAGATATCGCGGTAACGGATGGACGGACAGCCGTATATGATGACAATACACCTAGGCCAAAGTTGGCCGAGGGGTAAAAACTGGAATTCCAGCAAAAGTCAAAATACAATTCATGATGTTAATAATTTTTTTTTTCTTTTTGTTGTTAAATCATGTTAACAAAATAACACAGGTTGTATCCACAGTGTAGGAATGGAAGTGTACAGTGTTCAGCAGCTCCAAAGGTGTAGGATTAGCGATGATCGGTGAGCTGTTTCAATGGGTAAGTTTGAATGCCAATTTTCAATATTTGTTCGATTATATAACACAAGGCTATTCTATGGATAACAACTTCTTTATTGCTGTTGTTATCCATAGAATAGCCTTGTGTTATATACGCCGACTTCTAAATGCCTATCAAAGAAACGGTTATATATACATTTCATTCAGATTTCATCCACCAGGGAGCCTACAAGGTTTGTTTGAAGAAGACATGTACACAATACAGCATATGAACATTAGAACATTTGGACCTTTAAACATTGACAGAATACTCGGAGACTATCTCCAACATGGATGAAGCCGAATGCACACAGCGAACAGTTTGTTGCATTAGAACAAAAACAGTGTTCTGAACTGTTTTTGTCTGCTACACTAGTATGTGTGAAGCCCATAAACAGAAAACATCTATTTGGAACAAATGTTGCTGGGATCAAACTTGTTTGATGTTGCGAACATGTTTTGTTGTCTGTGTGCGATGACTGCAGACATTTCTCAGAACATTTTCCAACTGATAACCGATGTGACAAAGCTTTGCCCACGCACATGACAGCGAAATGTCTGCTCCGGAGCAGCAGAACGAGCACTGGCTGTTTGGTCTGAGATGAAATGTTCGCTGTGTGCAGGGAACAGAAACAAAAACTGGCAAAATGAAGAAACACAGTTTCGGTTCTGATACGCACAACAAGATGTTCGCTGTGTGCATTGAGCTTAAAATGATGACCAATTTGGATGTTTCTGGGTGGTCCCTTTTTTCTGAGAAGTATTTCAGGGTTGACAGAATGGAGATTGATCTTCATGATCATGTTGAAATCATTGATCATCTATCAATGTTAATTTGTTTGCAGAATATTCTCACAATCAGAATGTTTTTAGGGTGGTGTATGGCTAGCTGCCAGTTTCAAAATTGAAGGTGAATAGGGCCGTCTGATTTCTCAACTCTTTATACCAATTGATGAATTTACTTGGGTTAGTGATTCCCAACCTCCAAACTGGGTTATCTCTCCTTCTGCCAGTATTTGATCCTGTCCACATTCACTCATACAACAGGGCAAGAAGACCTGACATTCTCCACCATGTAGCCTTTGACCATGGTCGTAAAGAAGGGGGGCATAGCAGCCCACCCCACCCCCCCTCCCCAATATTTGCAAGACGAAAAAAAAATAGACATGTGTTTGTGAAATACATATTCCCCACTGTGTGTTCGTCAGAGGAGAAAGTGCAAGCAGAGGAAACGAGGCATGATGTTTATGCATATAAATTCCCTCCAAAATGTGCAAAACACGTATTCGCTCCAAAAACACAACCTGGATGTGTCGCTGAGCTAATTAGTTTGCACAAAGTATTTTTGTGTTGACCAAGTTTGAGGTTTAATAACTCTGGAAAGAAAATACCCACACACAAAACAAGAAAAGATAAAAAAAAAAAAAAGTTACAACATCATGAACATGTGCCTTTTAATGTTGAGTATTATTCACTGGAAAAGGCCAAGAAAGCAGCTCTGGCCACCTGGGATCCTGGACTCTCGCCTTCAATATTGTGCTGTGACAGTATAGCCCCCGCTCCCCACCCACTTCAATCTGAAAACTTGTCTATGCCTTTGCCTTTGACAGAGATAAAAAAACACACGAGATTATCAACAACTGCTCTGTATCACGTTGAATTGACCCAAATTAATCAACTGCAGCGCATTTGGGGGATTCGGAAGACAAAGCTAAACTATCGGTGACTATACAACAACAATAATCGAAGCTGGTTGTTTGAAAACAAATCAGCAAGCATATGTATAGGAACCAACCTGTAACAATCTGGGTCATCTATACGCGGTAATACTGACCCTGGGATCCAGTGTATTAGCCAGAATTTGGAAACTGGGAGTGCAAAAGAAATTTTAGGGAGTGCAAATCTGTGTCCCAGCAACTGAGCCGCGCGTAGCGCGGTGAACAATTAGGCGTGGGGTCTGGGCCCAGCCGCCAAAGACCCTTAGATGCTCAGATATGCTATCAGAGCCATTTCCCAGCACCTGAGAGTTCCAATATCAAGGTTTACTTTCATCCTTTTAAATAAAATAAAATATCATTTATGCACATAAAAAAAAAAAAAAAAGGTGATTTTTTATTTTTTGTAGTGAGGGCCCCGGGGCTTAATTTGACTTTTTTTGTGAATGAGTCGAAATTGGATCACAAATTGTCTGCGGATGAAACCCTGAGAAAATGTTATTTGATCAAATTTAAAAAATTATGATTGCGATTGTTTTGTAATTATGAAGTAATATAAATCTCTTAAAATTTTTAGTTACTTCATTCTCATGTATGAAAACAGCACACTTTTACAAGAGCTGTGAAATGACCCTGTGCTGTGAATATTGTAATATGAAACTATGAAAGATTTTAAATTCAGTTTTTCCAAGACTCTTATTTGGTTTTGAGTTCTTGTTTAAAATTTATTTATAAATTACAAATCTTGCCAATGTACAATTTAATTATATCTTATGATATCCAACAGTTTATTCAACTATGCTACACTTTGATTTTACAAAGTAATTCAGATGAATTGATATCCTCAGGTTAATTAAATTTAAAGTTAAACTTGTTCTAGTCTGGGTCCAAAACTGATGGGAATCTTACTGCAAATGTTCTTTTTTATTTACATTCAGCATAGTAATTGATCACTTGATTATTTATTTGTTGATGAAAAGAGACAGAAAAGAGACTAAATGTATTAGCAAATGTTATTAATTTACCACCAGAAAGAAATGTGTAATCCTCCGTTGATCCGTTTTGATCTTGCGCAAAATATCTTCTTTTTTTTCCCCCGCAATTTTGACTTGCACGTTTGATCTAGACGCGAACGATTTAGTCGCGTATTTCAGTATAGAAGGGCAAGTAACTCCACCAAGGACAAGTACATCCGCCCTATGCGCAGTAGAATGCGCAATAGAACCCGGAAATAAAAACAATGGCGGACAAAAGTTATCGACGCTTTCGAGGCGTAAATCAAGGAAAATAAAAGGTACTATCGATTTTATTTTTTGCTTCAGCTCGAGGTACAATCAAATAAATAAACCGCGGGTGATCCTGAACGAAAACACGTCCGCCAATGCTTGTACCCAAGGCATGGTCACGAAAATTAACCGTGTTTTCTTTTTTTTGACCGTGCTAATCACGGCTGCATGGTTCGCTGGCTAATACACTGCAGTGGGATCGTGTATATCCATTTTCAGCCTACTTTCGGCAAATGCAAGAGGGAATTTCCAGAAATCAATACCACGTGACTTTGTCAGCCAATCAGCTAAAGTTTACTGGCGTAACTCCAACGTAACCCGCCATTTTCGAGTCATGTGATGATCTACTTTTTCAAAATTACAGATCTACCACACATCTTGGATGATACGAAAGTATTCATACCCATATATTTTGTAAGCCTAGGCAATATCTGTTTCCGAGGTATGTATGACAACCTGTGATTTATCAGAGTTTTCGAGTCTGTTCTCCACTGGATGAAGCAACCTCCCCACAGTGCATGCTCCATTTCGAAAGCTCCATTACCATCCCTGTCACCAATAGCGGAAGTTGACCTTTACTACGTTGCTATGACGTATAGGGGAAACCAACCAACGCACGGTTCAGTATGAATCCGGCCGAACAACTCCTTTAGCGGTGCACATGTGCGAACTACTTTTCATATGCTCTGTCCAGATAAACAGGGAAAATTATCTCCAGATAATTCTTTTTAATGCTAGGTCAACAGAGGTATTATGCAGACTTGAAAAGTAATCAAAATGTTTGGTAAACATCTATTTTACTATATATGATGTCACTTCCGGCGATGTGCGCGAAAGCCCCAAATCCGGTCCAAAAATCTGACTGGTGGCTGGGGTGTTATTAGACCCCCAGCGAGGTGGTTGTGGATGAAGGCCGAACAGAATCCGGTAAAACACCGGATATCGCTCCGCGATGATGGAGACACACGATTCGCAAGCCATCTTATGGATGGCGAAGTGTACGCAAATGGTATAAAAACGAAGCCATGTTAGCCACATATATGCAACGCAGTATATGAATACTGAATAGCCACGACTGTCGTAAGTTGCATGCATGTGGCTAGAAGCCATGTAAACTTGGTTAAGGGGAATTAGGACTTGTGACATTTTTGAAATTTTGAAAGTCATTTTTTCGAATTACTTCAAAGAAATAGTCATATTTTTTTGTGTTTAATTGTGTTTCCTATCTCTCTGAGATGAAATAATGCACCCTTGATAATTGAGTGCCTTTTTGAAAATTTCAACCTGACAAACAAAATGTCAAAATCTCTCAAGTCCCCCTGATTCTTAACGAAAATTTGGTAATGCCCATGCGTAACCTAGAACTACGTCTTTGCGTATCAACTGTTTGATGCATGTACCCATAGAGTTTGAGATTCTTGTTGTTGTTTTCCCATTTCTCTAACAACAACAACAACAACAACACCTTACACAAGTTCAGTCTCAACCAATTTTGTATGATGTTGTTGTTGTTGATGCTGTTGAAAAACTTAAATTTCAATAACCAGTGTCCTGAATAATAAAAAAACAGCAATGACCAGGTAATTTTAAGCCTGGGGTTGGTTTACCAATATTCCGACGACCTTTTCCTTCCTGAGACTGAGAGGCTGAGTTTCCAACAGCTGTATCACGTTGCTTTTTCCCGCGAAAAAAATGAAACTGCATGGGGAATCCCCGTGGCAGGCGAAGTTTCGCTAGAAAAATAGAGTTATCTGCCCTTTAACACGGTCCTGACTCGGTGTGCTGGTTCAACCACCTCAGCATGCGCTGTGGGGAGGTTGGTGCTGGCTCACAATTTTCTGTGCAGCTGAAAACACGGTTTGAGGCATGAGTTTGGCTATTCAACCATAAATAGTTCTAAAATCTTCAATTAAACCCTGTACAAGTATATATTCTGTGAGTAGGTATACTCGTGCCATTATTTCAAGAGACAAGTGAGCTATGGAAATAGAAAAGCAATCATCATTAAACCTCCTTATCAACTTTTCTGGAAAACTCTACAAAATGCGGGTTATGGAAATGTGTCAAATTCGACCCACCATTTAGCAAAACAAGCAGCCAGAAGATGCTAGGTCCCCCGCCAAAATGGCAGCAATATTTATAAGCGCTGTCGGTTTCAGAAGATATTCATGAGGATGGCAACAGCTACTTCGCAGGCGTAAGAAGCAGAGGGGTCTTTCCACCTTCCCAGGTTTTGAGATCAACTCCGAATGGCTGACTGAATGTTGATTGCTACTGTAATATATTTTCTTTACCATGTAGCATGAAAATTATGTAACCGAAATGCAACCCCAAGAGACAACTCATGGCATATTATCTGCAAACTAAATTTGACAAGAATATGAAGGCATCCTTAACCTATTGCCCAGAAACCAAATTTAGACTTTGCCACAAGGAGTCACCACCTGTAGGTGCAAGCAGGCAAAACACAATTACATATGAATACAAAATCATAACATTTTGGCTCGTCAAAATGGGTAATTGGAACTAGGCAAGATCTACATGTAACCTTAGCTCAAAGTACTGATGCTATTCTATATTTAGCTTATATGTACACGAATGTATCTTCTCAGACTACTGCCTCACTGGTCTTTGTCTTTGGACTTTTAGCTGGTAGCCAACTTTCTGATCATTATTCCCTTTCATATTTAAATCACCGCCTCTGGAGTGTTTATTCCTGTTCACATTTAAATCACAGACACCAAGGTGTTTCCTATTCCCCGTGTTTTCCCCATGGTACATGGTTTGGCCAATCTATTTAATGCGTGCCGGCTTGACTTCACCGTCCAGCCTGCACTGACCAGTCAAGAGATGTTTGCGTACATGTAGGAATTTTAAAGTTTTTAGTTTGTTGTCCTGTCTTGTCCTGTCCTGTTCTGTCGCCGAGTCCAGTAAAATATCTTCGTTGCGTCCTTAGTATGTCTGCCGGCACTGTTCCCCGATTACGGCGAGGTATTCGGAAAGACTATGCAGCCCTGCATGTCGGGCGCCCTCTTCTTTCTGTGCCCGTGAACCGGGAAATGGCGGACTTGCAGTCCGAGATTACCACGCTGAGTCGTCAGCTTCAGTTTGATACCCCCGTACAGGAGGGGGCTGAGTTCGTGAACATGAACTTGCCAAATCAAGTTGTTTCAGATTTGGGGCAACAGCCATCTGAACAACCAGACCTTGATAGCCAACTTGCATCTGCGAAAAGGGAGTGTGAATATCTCCAACGTCAGCTCGCTGATGCCAGGAAACAACAAACCGTGTGTGATATGCAGGCCGAAGTTGAAGACTTGCGGAAAAAATTTATGGAATGTCGTTCAACAAATGATCACCGGGTCCATCTTACGGGTACTCCCCAGGTTAGTCCTGTCAACATACCTACGCTATCGGATTTGAGACGTCTTGGTGCGCTTGATCAGCGGGCGGAGTGTGCCTCTTTCCCGGCCCCATTTGATGTTGGAAATTCCGACGAGGCCGGACTTTCTACTTCACGGCGAGGTATGATTACTCAAACAATTCGATCTGGTAAAGACCAAAAATTAACTGATCAAGTTGTTTTACCACAGCATTGGCCTCATACCTTTTTAGGCGTACAATTCGTGAATCGTAAAATTGTCTATGAACAATTGACTATGCCACAGTTTATCGCTTGTTTTGTTGCTATTTTGGAGACATTGCATCCAACTAGCCTTGAGTGTTCGTGCCCATTGACAAATAGTGTGGCTGGAGTGTAGTTACTTGCAACTTTATAAATCTAGTTCTGTCCTGTCCAGTCATTCTGCCGCTACGTTAAATAGAGCCAGTTCAGCGGTATGGCCTGTTTTGTCTTGTCTTGTCTTGTCAGTACCAATTTGAATAGTGGTGTTGTGATGCGCCTCAATACACAGGCTCATCTAGGATTTGTCGTGTCTCGTCTACCAGTAAAACTGAATATATGCCATAGACAGGAAGTTGTGTCTTTTACCGAACATTGATGGTTGTTATATTTCAGTTCCGTCAAATTGGAACATTCCACATTTACAAAACTGTCTAGTTATCTCGATCGTGTTGTGGCAGACTTATTATGTTTCGTTTTTTTTTTCTCATCCGAGTGTTCGTGCCCATTGACAAATAGTGTGGCTGGAGTGTAGTGACGTGCAACTTTATAAAATCTAGTTCTGTCCTGTCCAGTCATTCTGCCGCTACCTTACATTGAGCTGGTTCAGCGGTACGGCCTGTTTTGTCTTGTCTTGTCTTGTCAGTACCAATAGTGAGGTTGCGATGCGCCTCAATACCCGGCTTATCTAGGTTTGTCGTGTCTCGTCTATAAGTAAAACTGAATATGACATAGACCGGAAGTTGTGTCTTTTACCAAACATTGATGGTTGTTATATCTCAGTTCCGTCAAACTGGAACATTCCACATTTACAAACTGTCCAGTTAACTTGACCGACTTATTATATTTCGTCTTCCTCATGCTGCTGTGTTAAATAGAGCCAGTCCAGAAGTATGGCCTGTTTTGTCTTGTCTTGTCAGTACCAATAGTGATGTTGGGACGCGCCTCTACAGACTCGTCTAGGTTTGTCTTGTCTTGTCTACAAATTAAACCCAATCTATGCTATAGACCGGAAGTTGCGTCTTTTACCGAACTTTGATGGTTGTCCTATTCTAGTTCCGTTCCGTCAATTTGGACCATTCCGCATTTACAAACTGTCCAGCTATCGTGACCATGTTGTGGCAGGTTTACGTTTCGGTTCCCTATTAGATATTCTAAAAATGTGTTACTCTGTTTACCTGTCAACTAAAGTCAGTAGGGCGGCAGATCGTTCTCTCGCTGTCACCTGGTCACTTGTCACCTCAGCATAAGTTGTAGTCCATAGCAGAATATAATTTCAATTTTGACCAGTTGCCCAGGAATTGTTTCTGAGAGCTTAATTAAATTTTCTGCTTCTGGGTAATTTGTAGGGCAGCAATTATGTGCTTTGAGAAAAGCAGTATGTTTTGCGCAGATTGATTCGACTCTGTCACCTGTAGGCGTAGATGTTTTGTATTTTATGTGCTGTTTTGTCATATAATGTGATAACTAATGTTAACAATTATTTGAATTGAGTCAGATTTTTATATGACTTTGACTGTTCACACCTCACATTTTCCAGACTATAGGTTAGAGTGCAGACGCGATCAATGACTCTTCATTTTGATTCTAATTTAGCAATATTTCGTACTGAAGGTTTTTATTTTATTAATGTATCGTTTGTTTTCACTTTCTTTTAATGACGCAAACAGGGCATATTATCTCTTTTGTGACTATTATGGTTTGACTCCGTTACTTGTAGATGTTTTGTGTTTAAATGTGTAAATTTTAAGATTGCCATTTACTGCGATATCTAGTGTCAAAAATTATTTGCATGGAGTCAGTTTGTTACACCTCTTACGTGGCTATGACTGCCTACACCTTTTACATATTCTTCTGATTTTAACGTTATGGGGTGCAGGCTAGCAAATGTTTTGCGCTCCTGTGCAGGTCCGACCAATGACTCCATTTTGATTCGAATTTGGCAAGCTCTTGATTTTACCGGCAGCTTTAGAGTTTACTAACTTTACACACAGTTCTCCTGACATTCCTTAGTATGTGTCACTGCCCTTGTTGCTCGGGTAACTGACAGGGGTCTTTTTGGGGGTGTTTGGCGGATTTAAATTGGTGGCCAGGTCACCGCTATTGCTCATGCGTTCTGGTACAGGTACTTGATATACCTGTATTCTTCAGTGTTTTTCATTTTCGTCACATGTACAAAATTAAAGTTTTGGACATTCCTAACTCAGACGCATGTAGCAGTGGTGCTGACCTGGCCTCCCATTTTACCCCAAATTCCACCACGTTCTTTACATTCCGCTTGCATATTGCGTATTTTACCATGTCTATGCGTAGCATTTTTATCCATACAAATTTTATGGATCTTAATAAATTGTTTGTGTATTAATATACAGGTGTTGTGTGGTTTCTTGCCGGTACACTTCTAATTATAACATTTTGGCTCGTCAAAATGGGTAATTGGAACTAGGCAAGATCTACATGTAACCTTAGCTCAAAGTACTGATGCTATTCTATATTTAGCTTATATGTACACGAATGTATCTTTTCAGACTACTGCCTCACTGGTCGTTGTCTTTGGACTTTTAGCTGGTAGCCAACTTTCTGATCATTATTCCCGTTCATATTTAAATCACCGCCTCTGGAGTGTTTATTCCTGTTCACATTTAAATCACAGACACCAAGGTGTTTCCTATTCCCCGTGTTTTTCCCATGGTGCATGGTTTGGCCAATCTATTTAATGCGTGCCGGCTTGACTTCACCGTCCAGCCTGCACTGACCAGTCAAGAGATGTTTGCGTACATGTAGGAATTTTAAAGTTTCCCACCCACCCGCCCCATAATAAGTCATTAGTAGTCGTGTTAGGGCGGGTTTAAATTGGTGGCCAGGTCACCGCTATTGCTCATGCGTTCTGGTACAGGTACTTGATATACCTGTATTCTTCAGTGTTTTTCATTTTCGTCACATGTACAAAATTAAAGTTTTGGACATTCCTAACTCAGACGCATGTAGCAGTGGTGCTGACCTGGCCTCCCATTTTACCCCAAATTCCACCACGTTCTTTACATTCCGCTTGCATATTGCGTATTTTACCATGTCTATGCGTAGCATTTTTATCCATACAAATTTTATGGATCTTAATAAATTGTTTGTGTATTAATATACAGGTGTTGTGTGGTTTCTTGCCGGTACACTTCTAATTTGAGAATAATCTCATGAGCAGTTGCCAAATTATTGCCCGGAAACAAATTTTTCCACCAGGAGACGCCACCTGTAGGCAGAAGCGGGGAAAATACAATCCCAAGGAACATGGTATCGTGGGGACATCTGCATACCAAATTTGAGAAGAATCCGATGAGGGTCCTCAAGTGATTGCCCAGAAACCAAATTTAGATTTTGACACCAGGTGACGCCACCTCTAGGCGCAAGTCAGTGAAATGCATTATCAAGCGACATCTTATGTCACGGTAGGTACATTCATACAAAATTTGAGAAGAATCCGATAGATAGTTCTCAAGTTATTACCCGGAAACGAATTTGTGATGTTGCCACCAGGTGGCGCCACCTGTGAGTGCAAGTGAGCGAAAGGCAATCCCAAGCAACAGCTCCTGGCATGGTAAATGCATGCCAAATTTGAGACGAATCCGATGAGCCGCAACGTTTCTCATGTTACCCAGAAAGGTACATATGTAGGATATTTCAAAGAAATTCGACCAAGTGTTTCTAAGTTATCACTTGCAGCATGGGATAATGGAATGAACTCTAGTGGTGCCACCTCCGGGTGGATTTTGCTGAAACGCATCACCAACGGTGTTTTGTCGCAGGGAATGCATTTACCAAATTTCGAAGAAATCCGACAAATTGTTCGAAAGTTATTGCTCGCGAAGGATTTGAACAAACATGAACGGACATGCATTAAAGATTGGAACAAGACCCAGTGGCGCCACCTACAGGCGGATCTTGCTGAAACGTAATACCAGCGACGTCTTGTCGCAAAGAATGCAGATGCCAAATTTCGGAGGAATCCGACAAAGCATTTAGGAGTTATCGCTTACGCAGTATTTGCACGGACATGCACTAAATATTGGAACAAGACCCAGTGGCGCCACCTACAGGCGGATCTTGCTGAAACGTAATACCAACAGACGTCTTGTCGCAAAGAATGCAGATGCCAAATTTCGGAGGAATCCGACAAAGCATTTAGGAGTTATCGCTTATGAAGCATTTGCACGAACATTCACGGACATGCACTAAAGATTGGAACAAGACCCAGTGGCGCCACCTACAGGCGGATCTTGCTGAAACGTAATACCAACAGACGTCTTGTCGCAAAGAATGCAGATGCCAAATTTCGGAGGAATCCGACAAAGCATTCAGGAGTTATCGCTTACGAAGTATTTGCACGGACATGCACGGACATGCACTAAAGATTGGAACAAGACCCAGTGGCGCCACCTACAGGCGGATCTTGCTGAAACGTAATACCAAGAGACGTCTTGTCGCAAAGAATCCAGATGCCAAATTTCGGAGGAATCCGACAAAGCATTTAGAAGTTATTGCTTACAAAGTATTTGCACGGACATGTCCGTGCATGCACGGACACATAGAAGCAAGACCCCAGTGGCGCCACCTACAGGTGGATTTGCACGGACATGTCCGTGCATGCACGGACACATAGAAGCAAGAACCATTTTAAAGTCCCCGACCGCGTTGCGGCGGGGGACAAAAACGTACTAATTGATTTTATTGTTAGACATACGAAAAGGAATTTTGATTTGGTGAAAAAAAACCCCAAAAAAAAACCAAAACAGTTGGTCGATCCACTTGTTGGATTATTATATGCTCGTTTGAGGGAATGGTTACGTGATAGGACTGTAGATATCAGTTAGTAACCATGGAAGAAGAATTATCATACTGACATAGACGAGCGACCGTTCTCATTATGAAATTATTTGTTTCACACCGTGAGAAGTGTAGCGTAAACCCTGAATCGACAAAACTAATTATAGGTGAAGGCGACAAATATGATTATAGCTAAGGTGAAGGCAACAATACATCTGTTACTGTTACAGTTACAGTTACCTGTATGCGGTGATAATTGCTACCGGTACAACATCCAGTCGGGCAAAGTCTAATGATATAGGAGCGGAATTCAGTGCTTAGATTTTTCATCAGATTTATATAAAAATGGTCGATAATTATCGATGTTGATTAAAACAGAAAATGACAGCCTGATTTCTGCGATTACGGCAATATCCAATCTAATCAAAACTAGGGAGTAGAGAACGTTCACTTCTAGAGGTTGAAAGTTTTTTTAAATTTCAGAATCTTTTTTCATCAGGTTATAAGAAGATGATCCCTGAAAAAAAATAGTGAGTCACCATACACGCTAAAAAAAATGGCAGCCAAATGCATGTATACCACTTAAAAGTCATAACACTGAATGCATAGGGAAATGTGAAATTTTTCTTGTTTGATGCTCAACAAATCAAACTTCCCAAGGTCAAATTTTTCCCATGTTGCTATATAATACTAAGCACATACTAAACACTAAATACTAAACACTTGTTGAAGATGTAATAAAAGCAGGGGGACACCTTACGTTCTTAGAACATATTAGTGGTATAACAGACAAACTGAACCTTTTCAGTCCTAGCTCCAGGAGGGGGTGGGGGCGGAGAATCCAGATGGGTGTGGAGAATATTATTGAAGTTCCATTTATTAGCCATGCAGAAGTTTTCTTTTTGTTGAAAGTGAATAAGAGTGAATTTGAGGGTATTCCAGAGGAATAATTTTTTTGGTCCGTCCCATCACACTATCGAACCACCAGTAAAACGCATAAATGGTTCTGTTGTGTCCCTTGTTGATTTTTATTCCATTTTGAGATGTCTGGGTACTTTTGTTAGAAAATTCAGCTTGTTTTGAAAAAATCGACAAATGACCATGTTATAGCCCCATAAGAGCAGTGAAATGAACGTCCTCTACTCCCTTGAAATCCGATCTGCCACCCCCCCCCCCATTTGGATAAGTCGCTTTGGGGGCATTGATAGGATATTAATTTATTGAGATTGGGCAATATCTGTTGAAACACGTCCGACGTGTCCGACGTTTCTGTATTCCCACAGATATAAGAAGTGGATGGGGAAAACATGATCATATTGGGCCATCGGTTACGAATTTTTGCGAAAACTATCGCGAAGACGACACACGTAGGTCGTATATAGTTCGGCCTCCAAACCGTGAATAGTGCTGAATGTTAACAGTCTTGATGCCATATAGTGGCTCCAGGTGGTCCGGGGTAGTCCTCTGCCGCTCTCGGGTGATGACAGACGGCCTTTAGCCTGGCCGGTAGACAGAATGTCTTCCTGTAGCTAGATAACAGCAGCAATAATAAAATGAGGCGACAGATGATTAGGCATCCCTAGCTTGTGTGTTTGTCATTTTCTTCTTGCTTCCGCTTCCGCTTACTTTTCGTTTCTATCGGATAACTTTTGAATGCCTTTGTCAATAAACTTCAAATTTGTGGTGTACATTGGTCCTGCTTAGAGGAAGACACCAGTTGTTTTTCAACGCTGCCCGAAACTGGGAACTGGGTTTTATCTACAAATCTCGTTGTATGCAAATTTCCGTTTTGTTCAATCTTTTCAGTCGGATAGCTTCGGATTGCCTTCGACAATCAACTTCTAATTTGTTGTTTATACTGTTCCTGTCTAGGGGAAGACACCTATTGCTTTTAAGCTCTGTCCGAGACTGGATACTTTTATCTACATTTTCCCTTACATGCAAATTTCCCATCTGGACCATATGTTGAAGTGCCTGTCTCTGTTCGGGTACCAATGCATATTCTCATTTGCATAGATAGCACATCAGTGATTAGTTCACAGTAATGACTGTCAAAATAGTTCATCTAAAGTGCATTAAGTTCCTGGTGTACAGCCATGCCATTCAATTGTGCGCAGTATGGTGATTTTAGGCCCTGGAACATATACATGTATATACATTTCTCCCACAAATGAATTAAACAGAGACAGTGGCCGTGCAGATTTTAAAGCCACTGACATAGATACATTAATTCAAGAACATCTCAGTGCCAAATCTAGGTAGGAGGTACAGATAACAAGACCATGTGATAGTTTTTTTTGTGCTGATATCAAAGTGAAGCTCTCGTGGAGAAGCGTCCAACCGGATGGGTGTGTAGTGGAAGTAAGGCTATGGCGCGCATGCGCAGACCGGGAATTGTTGAGAAAATGGCATCGAAATGAATGTTTTGAGATCGAAGTGGGCCCATATTGGGCGTACTGCGTCGTGTGAGGTATCGATTTGAAGCACTAGTGGGGAGGCGTCCAACTGGATGGGTGTGGGGCGGAAATAAGACTATGGTGCGCAAGCGCAGACAGGGAATTGTGGGAAAATGGCGTTGGGATAGACGTTCTAGACCCAT
>JAVTVY010004559.1:0-40121 GCA_036873755.1 Hanleya hanleyi
GAGGTATTTGTCTTCCAACCAATCATAGCGACATACCAAAAATATACTGGACTCCCAAAATGCATAAATCACCATACAAAGCTAGATTCATAGCTGGCTCTAGAAGCTGCACCACCAAGCTTCTTTCAACCCTATTGACGAGGGCCCTTCAGGAGGTAAAAACATTTTGGGAAAGGTATTGCGCCACTATTTCTAAGAACTCTGGCGTTGAATGTATGTGGATATTGAAAAACTCAAAATGTCTTACGGAAGAACTTGATGCTAAAGGTCACATACCGTACAGACATGTATCCACATGGGATTTCTCGACTCTCTATACTACAATCCTCATCAGGACCTTATTGACCGTCTAAGTTCATTAATAGTATCTGTGTTCAAGAAAACTGATCGTAGATATATTAATGCCGGAAGCCATAAAGCATTCTTTAGCTCGACTACATACAAGAGATATCATTCATGGGATGTTTCTTTGTTTATAGAGTTGCTTGAATTTCTCATTAAAAATATCTATGTGAAATTTGGCAACACAATATATCAGCAGCATATAGGTATTCCAATGGGTACTAATTGTGCACCACTGTTGGCTGATCTGTATCTGTTCTCGTATGAATATGACTATATGCAGGCGCTTTCAAAAACCGATCCATTCAAAGCCCGTTCCTTCTCATTCACCAAACGCTATATAGACGATCTTCTGGCTGTGGATAATCGCTATATAAATGACGCAGTGAAGGATATATATCCACCTTCACTAGATTTGAAGGAAACTACAGATAGCCCTACAGGTACATCATATTTAGATCTCT
This sequence comes from Hanleya hanleyi, assembly GCA_036873755.1. Classification (NCBI taxonomy): domain Eukaryota; kingdom Metazoa; phylum Mollusca; class Polyplacophora; order Lepidopleurida; family Hanleyidae; genus Hanleya; species Hanleya hanleyi. The sequence goes on from JAVTVY010004559.1 coordinate 807, forward strand.
ATCTCTATAAAAATGATGCGGGCATTCTCTCTCGTCGACTTTATGACAAAAGAGATGATTACAATTTCGACATCGTAAACTATCCCTTTCTGGACAGTAATATTTCAGTGGGACCTGCATATGGCATATACATATCTCGCTTAGTAGCATTTGCTAGATCCTGTGTTAAATGTGACGATTTTAATCAACGTCACAAAACAGTGTTGCAGAAACTTATAAAACAGGGTTATTCCACCAAGCACCTCCACTCAAAGTTTCTCAAATTTGGCGATACATATCGCATGCTGATAGCAAAATACGAACGTAGCGTGCAAGATCTGTGGCGCTACGTTTCGTAACTTGTGTCTAATTCCGCTTAACCCGGGGCTAGGGGCCGTATGAACCCATGTACTTCAAGAACCTCATGGTACTCATATGAACACTCACAATCAAAGCGTGACACAGATATATCATTCTTAGATGACGACTTTACAACGAATATTATGGATTAAGAATACTGATCAGCGATACGGATTTGATATTTTTGGAACATCATGATGTCTTGCCGGCATCATTGAAAACTGTTGACCGCTTCTCGCTTGCAGGAAACAAGCCTATGTTTATGTATACTATGATTGTCTTTTTGAACTTGGTGCTAATACTGTTATATGGAATGTGGAATAGGTCTTTGGGTTATGGACGCGGATATTCTCTAATGGACGACGGCTGGATTATGAATGACGGAGTAGACGCTTGTAATGTCAGACTTAACATCTGCCAAGTTTCAATATTCAAGTGCCAAGTTCAAAATTGGCCTCGCAGCTGCTGTATCCCCGCACCTGACGTGATGTCATACCTGGACGTGTCGTGACTGCACGTGCGCACGACGCACACCTCCACACCACCGGAGAACATGCACTGACATTGTCACGTGATATTTTTGACAACTCTGACCCGTATGTTAATAAGTCATGAGACATTAAGCCTCAGGTTTGCACATGAGCGAAATACGTTTCATATCCTCCGACCATATAAATGGAAAAAATTATCTCTAGATCATTCTGTTTAAGTAAAGGAGAAAGGCCGAGTAACTGTACATTCGTGAAAAAGAATCGACGAGGCGCGTTAGTCCAACGATAATGTATTTACTTCTTCGTCTTACACGAAGAATGAAATGAGCTATGTCAAACCGAACAAATTGCCATGATATAGGCCCAGGCCAAGTACGCACACTGTACCAGATTGACGGCGTCCTACATGATGGACAGTCCATCACATGGGAAGGAATTTACGCATACGCCTACCTGGGCTGCTGTTTATAATATCTATTCAACACAGGAAAATCGTTCGCCGATGTCGTAGGCGATAAATAACTTACACAATGGACGTATTCTGTAACACATCATGGTTGTTTCAGGACAAACAACACATTTGCACACGAAACAAAACTTCCACAACCCGTTTGACTGGTCCGTAACACTCACATTATCGTTACAAAGATTTGTAGCAAAAAAATATATGTAATTGATATATACGTGTCACAATCAACATTACGTGAACGAATATGAAGCAAAACATGCAGACATACAAATTACATATCCATATGTCCATACGCATGATCTCATATCAGGCCATAATTAACGGAATTGTCTGACAGGAATTCACGTTTACCGGTACACATTTCACCTGTACCCACACATATACGTACGGCAGAAAATTAATGTGTTACGATATACAGACGCGTCATATTTTGACTACTTAGTCTGCAATCAACACCCAGCATGCGACAGCCAAAGATTAGACCTATATTTGAGGCAGTCGGTGTTTTAATGTATGTATATCAGAAAGTGTAACGCTCACAAAAAGAAATCGTGACCGAAATCAGAGAAACTACAGTCCGTGACTGGACGACTCTTTCGATACGCACGTGTCACAATAAACGTATTCGGAGTTAAAGGTTTATGCCATTCCTACATGTATATGCAATTTGCACATTTATTACAATGTAGTCGGCATGGTATCTTTCTGGGTTGTGTTTTCTTCGCTCATCTACTTTTTTTAAAAGAACATTACTAAATTCCACCTGTTAGTTCCGGCTGAATTAAATTAGTCCAATTCACTTGTTGCAGTGCTGTTTAGGCTTGTCATTCGTACATTTCAGGAGACCGGCATCGAGTAGTCTATTGCCCCATTTACTAGTCGTTCGTGTCTTCTTACATGCTTTAACTGACGGACGCGTTTCTTTCCAGAAAAAGAATGTACACTTGCTGTACATTCGTGAAAAAGAATGTACACTTGCTGTACATTCGTGAAAAATACTGTACCTCTCACTGATAAAGGGCGTGAATGTCATGGCACTTCCAGGCCATCATATAGCCATGTTTGCCTACCAAAATGAAATAGATATGTTTTGCGAGCGCCAGATGTTTGCCAGGACGCAAAGTAGAAAAAAGAGAAATTTTGTTTGTCATGCAAAACTATACATTCATTTATTAGTCCTAATAATTCAGAAGAACTCATAAATGTGGAAACATGTTCGTAAACATGTAATCTGACCAAGATTGAACAATTATATTGATGATAATCATAGCACAAAAGCACCTAGAACAGGGAGTCACCTGTGTATATTGATATATTTACATAGCTCAGGGATAAGTTTATATAAATACATGCAAGTTAATTATCAAATCGCCTCAGCGTGCAGGGGCTTTGCCTAGAAAGATAAAATTCATTTTTCAGATTAGTACAGGTAAAATTGAAATTGCGAAATTTCTTTTCACGAATTTGATAGGATTTTAATAGGTATATATACGCCTACAGGGGATAGTCCGGGTTTAAGTGCTGATAGATAAGAAAAGTATTATCAGCAATATTGGTACCGATAAAATCAAATTGCCATTGAGGATAGTACACTTTCTAGTGTCTCCCCTTGGCGCCAGGTGGCTACGTGTATACCGGTACCATAAGTTATTGTTAGTCTCTAGCACAGTCTCCAAGCTGCACTTGTTCAAGCCTGCAGTCTGCTAAAGACAGCCGGGTCCTCACGGAGTCAAATTTGACACCCCCACCCCCCAACAAGGCTGACGCCTCGGAGAGTTGAGATAAACTTTATATTTGTCATTACTTTAAATCGTGTGATATTTTTTGGACAAGTCAACATTCTAAGTTGTTTACTGGCCACATCAAGGCCTGTTATGATTCTATGCTGTATTGATGAACTCGGATGTAAAAGGATTCCAAGCAATGCACAAGATTTGCCAAGACAAACAAAGGATATCAGATAGTTACCCTAGGATTAAATCCTTGCGCTGTTACTTTCGGAAAGCCCCCAAACAATATTTTCTCAATTCTACACAAAAATACATAAATTTTGACCAGTAAATCCTCACAGTTGTAAGTGACGTACATCAGTATCAACTTACGTTGGATATTGATCGGCTTTCGTCTGTTTTTGTCTTGTTCGTATACAGTCTAATACGTATTTTTTAACCATTGAACACAAATTAAATATACATGAAGTAAGCAACTTCATTTCATACCTATATGCCTGGAATTTGGTGCTAATAATGCCATGTGGATTAGGCATTACAATTATTGATGCGAAACGCCGCTATAAAACACCGTCAGCTACTAAATGCCAGAACTGAATCTTGTACTGGACACCACCAGTGGAAAATGTTGGAAACAGCCCAAAATAACAGGTAATGTGTTAAATAACAATACCGAACAGGAGAGTGCCGATAAGGGATGTTTTTTAGTACTTTCTATGGAGGATGCTAGTAAACACCAGTATACCTTATTGGACGTGTAATTGAACGCAACATTAAAAGGGTGGTGGGAAACTATGCTGTCGTACTGACAATAAGTCATATGACCTCGTTGACAAATATACTGACTGAAGCGATCCCTGTGAAGATTTCTATTCCGCTTTTATTGTAGCTGTTCATGTGGACATATTGAATGACATGACCACACGGCCTCTAGCACCGGCTTGAGCGGTATTAGATAAAAATATTTCAGAGCTGTGATGCAATAGCTCTATCAAGGGGGAGGGGGGAGGCGCTAACCACGCCATTTTGGTTCAGTAGCATCAGCCTTTAATCACTTTGGGGTTCTCGATATCACGTTCCGGGTGTTGAATTACACCCCTGCACTTTCCAGTGTATTGTTGGGTCTGCCTTAACACCTACCAAAGAGGATTTCAAATAATACTAAGTATAGTTTGAAAACAAGAGATTGCGTTATTTTTCGAAATTATCCCAGTGTAGTTATCTGTTCTGTCATCATAGAGATAATTGGATCTAAATACTCTTCCTCTATACGTCGGCTAAAATTGTATTCAAATAACTACATGAAGGGTTGATTATTTTTTTCAAGAGCTTGCTGTGAGAACTTTACAGATGGATTATTTCATACACTAGCACACGTAACGCGAGAGCGCTGGATACCCGGCATTAGAAATAAGTACGGTATCAATGAAAGCGGCACACTATTAAATATTGTTCTGTCTAATGAGCTAGCTGTAATGCTGCACCATAATACTCTATGACACGCAGCCACTCGTGTTATTATGGTTATATTTCAGTAATTAGTGTAAGTTATCCTATAAATTATAGTATATACTAGTCTAACTAACACCTTCGTTTGTGGGAGTTGTTTTATTTGGTTTGCCATTGTATCTGTGAAGCGATGACGTCACAGCCACATAGTCCGGTCAAATTGAGATTTGACCCACCACAAATTACAACAGAATTGTTTTTGCTGCATTGTATTTCCGAAAGGTCTCTAGAATAACATACTAAAAGTCTACAAACAGATATGCATGGGAAATATATTAAATTTCAAGTTGAAATTTGAGGTATTTTTCGCGAAATTTCAGTGTTTACCTGTCTCTTGCTCCTATAAGAAAACCTTGTACTTGGTACTAAGCGTGAAAGAAATGGGTCATTACTTACACTCATTCCATTCGTTATCATATCAAGGTTATACTCAGCCTAAAATAATACCCTTGCACGGAAATATTTATGGAGAAATTCAAAATGGCGGATGTATGTGGTCATTCTAAATCTGAACTTTTTATCATTTTCATGACAGTCAAGGCAATCTATCTGGGTTTTTTAGCTTGACCCAAAACAAATCGCAACAAACTTTTTTTCACTGGTATGCATTTCTAATAGGTTCCAAGAACAACATACTAAAAGTCTACCAAAATCTATTTGGTGGAGATACGACTTTTCTTGAAAACAAATATACGTCATTTTATAATACATAATAGGCCATTAAGCGGGCATTCTCTCTCGTCGACTTTATGACAAAAGAGATGATTACAATTTCGACATCGTAATCTATCCCTTTCTGGAGAGTAATATTCCAGTGGGACCTGCATATGGCGTATACATATCTCGCTTAGTAGCATTTGCTAGATCCTGTGTTAAATGTGACGATTTTAATCAACGTCACAAAACACTGTTACAGAAACTTATAAACCCGAGCTATTCCGCCAAACGCCTCCACTCAAAGTTTCTCAAATTTGGCGATACATATCGCATGCTGATAGCAAAATACGAACGTAGCGTACAAGATCTATGGCGCTACGTTTCGTAACTTGTGTCTAATTCCGCTTAACCTAGGGCTAGGGGCCGTATGAACCCATGTACTTTAAGATCCTCATGGTAATCATATGAACAGCCACAATCAAAGCGTGACTGAGATACATCATTCTTTAGATGACGACTTTTATGGATTAAGAATACTGATCAGCGATACGGATTTGATATTTTGGAACATCATGATGTCTTGCCGGCATCATTGAAAACTGTTGACCGCTTCTCTCTTGCAGGAAACAAGCCTATGTTTATGTATATATTAATTGTCTTTTTGAATTTGGTGTTAATACTGTTATATGGAATATGGAATAGGTCTTTGGATTATGGACGCGGATATTCTCTAATGGACGACGGCTGAATTATGGATGACGGACTAGACGCTTGTAATCATATAAGCAAGGAACATCATGATGTCTTGCCGGCATCATTGAAAACTGTTGACCGCTTCTCTCTTGCAGGAAACAAGCCTATGTTTATGTATACTATGAATTGTCTTTTTGAATTTGGTGCTAATACTGTTATATGGAATATGGAATAGGTCTTTGGATTATGGACGCGGATATTCTCTAATGGACGACGGCTGAATTATGGATGACGGACTAGACGCTTGTAATCATATAAGCAAGGTAGAATATTGTTTTTTCCGTGAATAAGGACAGTTTATCATCCAGAAATCCAATTAATACATGACCCAGGGTACAGTATGCCATGGTGGGGAAAACATGTGTCTTTCCGGTGGATTTGCTCATAAGCGTAGATAGCAAACTGATAGTTCAGCATCAGGCTATATGAATTATATATGGTAATATTCAGAGAGTTAACATTTGTGCCATTAGCATAATCATATGAAAGAGGAATTCTCTCCCAAAATAAATGAAATGACAAGCTGTGATATATTTTCCTTCAACCGATAACTGTCACAGACAATATTTCCACAAACCCACTCATGGAGATATCTCTCTATTATCACAACATGTGCCTTGTTAAAAAATACAGCTCTGCAAACCATTAATGATCTATCGCAATTGTGTGTCAGATATGTTTTGATGAAAGAAGAATAATTACGCAGATCCTATCATTTAATTATCAAACAAATAATAATCTAGATTATAGACAAACTTGATGTTCTACCATGCCATTTACCATGTTTAATTTTACATTTTCAACAATATAGGCCATGCTCCTACAGATGCATCTTCTTCACCTGCAATCTTTCTTGCAGTTGCTCCTGATAACCTCAAAGAGTGCCAGTGGAACTGGTGGCAGTTCTGTTTATACAGAGAGAAGCCGTTCACCCTCATGCTTGTGGCTGCAATGGATGGTCTTCCCCTTTCCACTCTAAACACGCGAACCTTGATACTTAGCTGATGCTGATGTTGGTGGAAGGTTTTGTACCTGCACATATATGGTTCGTTTTTTCACAGAATCGCTTGTATCTCTGGCAGCCAATTGCTTCGTCAGGGTTACCATTGTATAAACACACAATCACCTGCAATAGATAACCTCCATCGGGACTTCCAATGGCCTGGTTGAACACTTCAGCTTGTTGGCGAAATAGCTCATTGAGCGTTGTTTTCTTTACGGCCGCACATTTGCCAATGCCATATGATCAGTATACTGTGGCACAGCCCTGAAGGGCATGCACAAACAGCATATTTGTGCAGACTTACATTCCCAGCACAGCCTTTGTCTTCTTGATATTTTAAACTATCCGTTTCTTTGCATTCTCTCTTGGCTGAAAGTAGATGTCATTGGCATCCATGTCTACATGAAAACAGAGCAGAGTCAATATCATCACCAACCAAAGTCTGGATGCTTTCAGTCGATTAAACGGCAGCTATTACAATAAAAACATCTGCATATGAAACATCCCGCCCTTTCCAACTGGTCACTCATAAGAGTAATGAACTGCTACTTGTTGACGCTGTTTGCTAGGAATTTGTCTTTCTTTGACTGAATGGCCATGTCACTTTTTAGAAAAAACAACCCAGGTGCATTGTCTTGAATTGAACAGAAATCTCCAGAATTCCATCTCCTGGTTATCTTCTATGTATGACCACATCAAACCCGATGGTAAAGTAACCTATGACTGAACTTCACTCGGACCTCGCACGCCAGACCTCACTCAGGCCACATATCCGTGCGGTATCACATCAAGTTTCTGGTTTCTTCCTTCACACACATTCGCGTTGCATATTTAGTTCAGCATCATCTCTGTCTATGGTTGTCCTCTATGTCTGCTGCGTAGGGATATGTTCATGTTGTTGACGATAACAGGGGTTTCTTTTCTCATTATGGGGTACAGTCCGTTAGCAAATATTGTTATTTGTCTATTTTTTTCTGCAGTCTGTCAAGCGACACTGAACGAAAATCTTTACGAGGCCTCGTGTAGGTTCTCGTATCGTCCCTCGCATCGTGCCGCGTGTCGCGTATAGTTGCTCCTATAATTTCTCACGTCGTCCGTCACATTGTGCCGCGTGCCCGTATGGTTTCTCGCATCTTGCATCGCATCGTCTCTCACGTCGTCCGACACATTGTGTCGCGTGTCCGTATAGTTTTTTGCATCGTGCCTCGCATCGTCTCTCATATCGTCCGTCATATTGTGCCGCGTACCCGTATAGTTTATCGCATCGTGACTCACATCGTCCATCGCGTGCTATAGTTTCTCGCATCGTGACGCGTGTAGTTTCTCATATAGTTTCTCACATCGTGACGCGTGTAGTTTCTCGTATAGTTTCTCTCATCGTGCCACGTGTAGTTTTTCGTATAGTTAGTTCCTCGCATCGCCGCGTGTAGTTTCTCGTATCTTCCCTCGCATGTTGTAGCGTGCCGCGTATAGTTTCACGTATAGTTTCTCGCATCGTGTCTGATGCATCGCATCGTGTCGCGCATCTTGATCGTACATCGCATCGTCCCTCGCACCTCTCACTGATAAAGGGCGTGAATGTCATGGCACTTCCAGGCCATCATATAGCCATGTTTGCCTACCAAAATGAAATAGATATGTTTTGCGAGCGTCAGATGTTTGCCAGGACGCAAAGTAGAAAAAAGAGAAATTTTGTTTGTCATGCAAAACTATACATTCATTTATTAGTCCTAATAATTCAGAAGAACTCATAAATGTGGAAACATGTTCGTAAACATGTAATCTGACCAAGATTGAACAATTATATTGATGATAATCATAGCACAAAAGCACCTAGAACAGGGAGTCACCTGTGTATATTGATATATTTACATAGCTCAGGGATAAGTTTATATAAATACATGCAAGTTAATTATCAAATCGCCTCAGCGTGCAGGGGCTTTGCCTAGAAAGATAAAATTCATTTTTCAGATTAGTACAGGTAAAATTGAAATTGCGAAATTTCTTTTCACGAATTTGATAGGATTTTAATAGGTATATATACGCCTACAGGGGATAGTCCGGGTTTAAGTGCTGATAGATAAGAAAAGTATTATCAGCAATATTGGTACCGATAAAATCAAATTGCCATTGGGGATAGTACACTTTCTAGTGTCTCCCCTTGGCGCCAGGTGGCTACGTGTATACCTGTACCATAAGTTATTGTTAGTCTCTAGCACAGTCTCCAAGCTGCACTTGTTCAAGCCTGCAGTCTGCTAAAGACAGCCGGGTCCTCACGGAGTCAAATTTGACACCCCCACCCCCCAACAAGTCTGACGCCTCGGAGAGTTGAGATAAACTTTATATTTGTCATTACTTTAAATCGTGTGGTATTTTTTGGACAAGTCAACATTCTAAGTTGTTTACTGGCCACATCAAGCCCTGTTATGATTCTATGCTGTATTGATGAACTCGGATGTAAAAGGATTCCAAGCAATGCACAAGATTTGCCAAGACAAACAAAGGATATCAGACAGTTACCCTAGGATTAAATCCTTGCGCTGTTACTTTCGGAAAGCCCCCAAACAATATTTTCTCAATTCTACACAAAAATACATAAATTTTTACCAGTAAATCCTCACAGTTGTAAGTGACGTACATCAGTATCAACTTACGTTGGATATTGATCGGCTTTCGTCTGTTTTTGTCTTGTTCGTATACAATCTAATACGTATTTTTTAACCATTGAACACAAATTAAATATACATGAAGTAAGCAACTTCATTTCATACCTATATGCCTGGAATTTGGTGCTAATAATGCCATGTGGATTAGGCATTACAATTATTGATGCGAAACGTCGCTATAAAACACAGTCAGCTACTAAATGCCAGAACTGAATCTTGTACTGGACACCACCAGTGGAAAATGTTGGAAACAGCCCAAAATAACAGGTAATGTGTTAAATAACAATACCGAACAGGAGAGTGCCGATAAGGGATGTTTTTTAGTACTTTCTATGGAGGATGCTAGTAAACACCAGTATACCTTATTGGACGTGTAATTGAACGCAACATTAAAAGGGTGGTGGGAAACTATACTGTCGTACTGACAATAAGTCATATGACCTCGTTGACAAATATACTGACTGAAGCGATCCCTGTGAAGATTTCTATTCCGCTTTTATTGTAGCTGTTCATGTGGACATATTGAATGACATGACCACAAGGCCTCTAGCACCGGCTTGAGCGGTATTAGATAAAAATATTTCAGAGCTGTGATGCAATAGCTCTATCAAGGGGGAGGGGGGGAGGCGCTAACCACGCCATTTTGGTTCAGTAGCATCACCCTTTAATCACTTTGGGGTGCTCGATATCACGTTCCGGGTGTTGAATTACACCCCTGCACTTTCCAGTGTATTGTTGGGTCTGCCTTAACACCCACCAAAGAGGATTTCAAATAATACTAAGTATAGTTTGAAAACAAGAGATTGCGTTATTTTTCGAAATTATCTCAGTGTAGTTATCTGTTCTGTCATCATAGAGATAATTGGATCTAAATACTCTTCCTCTATACGTCGGCTAAAATTGTATTCAAATAACTACATGAAGGGTTGATTATTTTTTTCAAGAGCTTGCTGTGAGAACTTTACAGATGGATTATTTCATACACTAGCACACGTAACGCGAGAGCGCTGGATACCCGGCATTAGAAATAAGTACGGTATCAATGAAAGCGGCACACTATTAAATATTGTTCTGTCTAATGAGCTAGCTGTAATGCTGCACCATAATACTCTATGACACGCAGCCACTCGTGTTATTATGGTTATATTTCAGTAATTAGTGTAAGTTATCCTATAAATTATAGTATATACTAGTCTAACTAACACCTTCGTTTGTGGGAGTTGTTTTATTTGGTTTGCCATTGTATCTGTGAAGCGATGACGTCACAGCCACATAGTCCGGTCAAATTGAGATTTGACCCACCACAAATTACAACAGAATTGTTTTTGCTGCATTGTATTTCCGAAAGGTCTCTAGAATAACATACTAAAAGTCTACAAACAGATATGCATGGGAAATATATTAAATTTCAAGTTGAAATTTGAGGTATTTTTCGCGAAATTTCAGTGTTTACCTGTCTCTTGCTCCTATAAGAAAACCTTGTACTTGGTACTAAGCGTGAAAGAAATGGGTCATTACTTACACTCATTCCATTCGTTATCATATCAAGGTTATACTCAGCCTAAAATAATACCCTTGCACGAAAATATTTATGGAGAAATTCAAAATGGCGGATGTATGTGGTCATTCTAAATCTGAACTTTTTATCATTTTCATGACAGTCAAGGCAATCTATCTGGGTTTTTTAGCTTGACCCAAAACAAATCGCAACAAACTTTTTTTCACTGGTATGCATTTCTAATAGGTTCCAAGAACAACATACTAAAAGTCTACCAAAATCTATTTGGTGGAGATACGACTTTTCTTGAAAACAAATATACGTCATTTTATAATACATAATAGGCCATTAAGCGGGCATTCTCTCTCGTCGACTTTATGACAAAAGAGATGATTACAATTTCGACATCGTAATCTATCCCTTTCTGGAGAGTAATATTCCAGTGGGACCTGCATATGGCGTATACATATCTCGCTTAGTAGCATTTGCTAGATCCTGTGTTAAATGTGACGATTTTAATCAACGTCACAAAACACTGTTACAGAAACTTATAAAACCGAGCTATTCCACCAAACGCCTCCACTCAAAGTTTCTCAAATTTGGCGATACATATCGCATGCTGATAGCAAAATACGAACGTAGCGTACAAGATCTATGGCGCTACGTTTCGTAACTTGTGTCTAATTCCGCTTAACCTGGGGCTAGGGGCCGTATGAACCCATGTACTTTAAGATCCTCATGGTAATCATATGAACAGCCACAATCAAAGCGTGACTGAGATACATCATTCTTTAGATGACGACTTTTATGGATTAAGAATACTGATCAGCGATACGGATTTGATATTTTGGAACATCATGATGTCTTGCCGGCATCATTGGAAACTGGTGACCGCTTCTCTCTTGCAGGAAACAAGCCTATGTTTATGTATATTATGAATTGTCTTTTTGAATTTGGTGCTAATACTGTTATATGGAATATGGAATAGGTCTTTGGATTATGGACGCGGATATTCTCTAATGGGCGACGGCTGAATTATGGATGACGGACTAGACGCTTGTAATCATATAAGCAAGGTAGAATATTGTTTTTTCCCTGAATAAGGACAGTTTATCATCCAGAAATCCAATTAATACATGACCCAGGGTACAGTATGCCATGGTGGGGAAAACATGTGTCTTCCCGGTGGATTTGCTCATAAGCGTAGATAGCAAACTGATAGTTCAGCATCAGGCTATATGAATTATATATGGTAATATTCAGAGAGTTAACATTTGTGCCATTAGCATAATCATATGAAAGAGGAATTCTTTCCCAAAATAAATGAAATGACAAGCTGTGATATATATTTTCCTTCAACCGATAACTGTCACAGACAATATTTCCACAAACCCACTCATGGAGATATCTCTCTATTATCACAACATGTGCCTTGTTGAAAAATACAGCTCTGCAAACCATTAATGATCTATCGCAATTGTGTGTCAGATATGTTTTGATGAAAGAAGAATAATTACGCAGATCCTATCATTTAATTATCAAACAAATAATAATCTAGATTATAGACAAACTTGATGTTCTACCATGCCATTTACCATGTTTAATTTTACATTTTCAACAATATAGGCCATGCTCTTACAGATGCATCTTCTTCAGCTGCAATCTTTCTTGCAGTTGCTCCTGATAACCTCAAAACACGCGAACCTTGATACTTAGCTGATGCAGATGTTGGTAGGTTTTGTACCTGCACATATATGGTTCGATTTTGTCACAGAAACGCTTGTATCTCTTGCAGTCAATTGCTTCGTCAGGGTTACCATTGTATAAACACACAATCACCTGCAATAGATAACCTCCATCGGGACTTCCAATGGCCTGATTGAACACTTCAGCTTGTTGGCGAAATAGCTCATTGAGCGTTGTTTTCTTTACGTCCGCACATTTGCCAATGCCATATGATCAGTATACTGTGTCACAGCCCTGAAGGGCATGCACAAACAGCATATTTGTGCAGACTTACCTTCCCAGTACAGCCTTTGTCTTCTTGACATTCCAAACTATCCGTTTCTTTGCATTCTCTCTTGGCTGAAAGTAGATGTCATTGTCATCCATTTCTGCATAAAAACAGAGCAGAGTCAATATCATCACCAACCAAAGTCTGGATGCTTTCAGTCGATTAAACGGCAGCTTTTACAATAAAAACATCTGCATATGAAACATCCCGCCCTTTCCAACTGGTCACTCATAAGAGTAATGAACTGCTACTTGTTGACGTTGTTTGCTAGGAATTTGTCTTTCTTTGACTGAATGACCATGTCACTAGCGAGGCCGGAGAGTTTGGAATGTCAAGAAGACAAAGGTTGTGCTGGGAATGCAAGTCTGTACCAATATGTTGCTTGTGCATGCCATTCTGGGCTGTGACACAGTATTCCGACCATATGGCATTGACAAAGGTGCTGCCTTGAAGAAGAAAACTGTCTCTGAGCTATTTCGCCAACAAGCTGAAGTGTTCATCCAGGTCATGGGAGTCCCGACGAAGGTCATTCATTGCAGCAGCATAGAAAAGCATAGAAAACGCCCAGACGAAGGAACTGACTTGAGGGGAAGACCATCCATTGCAGCCACAAAAATGGGAGTGGACAATTCAATCGGTTTCTCCCTGTGAAAACTGATCTGCCACCAGCTTCAGGGGTTACTTGAGGTTATCAGGTGGAACTGCAAGAAGGATTGCAGCTGAAGCAGATGCGCCTGTAAGGATCATGGCCTGGATTGTTCAAGTGTGTGTGGAGAATGCAAACGACTGAGCTGTGCAAACTCATCAAACCCAGGCCTTTGAAAATAACATTGGCGAAGACTGGTATTGGGATTGATAGTGCTGTGAAATATTCCTCAACTTATGGCAGTGTTCATGAGGAATAACAATAAAAGACATCAACTAAATGTATGAGAAGTCACTTCCCCTAATAATGTTACCATGAACCAGAATGTAAAATGAAACATGATAAGTTATGCCGTCAACTTTGCCTATAATTCAAAGTATTATTTGTTTGATAATTAAATGACATATTAGGATCTGCATAATTATTCTTCTTTCATCAACAACATCTGTCTTACAAACAATTGTGATGGATCATAAATGTTTGGCAGATTGTCGTTATATATCTGAACTATTGATAAACGCGACGTTGAATCTAATTTCTCTGTCTCTCTCCTGATTGGCAAGGCTGCATTTTGTTTTTCAACAAGGTACAAACACTATTAAATGTCGGCCCTGACACTTGCTACGTGCTTGTGATAATAGAGTTATATTTTTATAAGTTGATGGAACTATTGTCTTTGATTGTTTGAAAGAAAATATATCACAGCTTGTCAGTTCCCTTTCGGATAACAATGCTAATGGAAATAATGCCAACTGGCAGGATATTACCATGTATGATTATATACCCTGGTGCTCAACTATCGTTTTGCTATCTACTTTTATGAGCAAATCCATTGGGAATGCAAATGTTTTCACCGCCATAGAATAATGTATCCAAGATCATCATGTATTGGTTGGATTTCTGGATGTCCTTATTCAGAGACAAACCAATATTTTCTACCTTCTTATATGAAGCATGATGGTGTATCTTTGTTTTAGAAAAAGTCGTATCTCCACCAAATAAATTTTGGTGGACTTTTAGTATGTTGTTCTGGGGACCTATTAGAACTGCATACCAGGGAAAAAAATTCTGTTGCATTTTCTTTTGGGTTCAGCTAAAAAAAAACAGATAGATTGCCTGGACTGTCATGAAAATGGTAAAAAGTTCAGATTTAGAATTGAATTTCTCCATAAATATTTTCGTGCAAGGGTATTATTTTAGGCTGAGTATAATAACCTTGATATGATAACGAATGGAATGGGTGTAAGCAATGACCCATTTCTTACACGCTTAGTACCAAGTACAAGATTTTCTTATAGGAACAAGAGACAGGTAAACACCGAAATTTCGCGAAAAATACTTCAAATTTCAACTTCAAATTTAAAATATTTCCCATGCATATGGGATTGTAAACTTTTAGTATGTTATTCTGGGGACCTTTCTGAAATGCATAGCAGTGAAATACATTTTGTTGCAATTTGTGCTGGGTTGACCCCAAAAATACGCTAGATTTACTGGAGATAGGGATTCAAAGAACCTTAACGATTACTTCCATTTGTATCTTTGAGTTCAAGAAAGTCCCCATCGTGGACCACAAGCCTGCTTATAATCAAGGAAATGCAAATAACAGGTGAACATGACGACACTGTGATAGGTCAACGCGATCAAGGAAAAGATCCAGAGGAATGCCAATTTGACGAATCATTTAATCGACGTGATAAATTTCAGGTTAGCGACGTACACATGAGTATGCACTTTTATATTTGAATTCCACGAAATGTTTTTTGATACATATTTTATATTTAGAAATTGCAGCCAATAACAAAGATTAAAATAAATACAATGATCGGAATATTGCTGAAAATGCACGTCAACTGAAAAAAATCTGCAAGGCTCTAATCACCATTAGTATTGTATTATATTCGTCAATCTCTTGATAATTTTATTTACATTTTCATGGCTCTTACATGCAGTTTGAACAGGGAATGTACTTAGGGACGGGTTTACAAAATTCATTCTTGTTTAACCTCGTTATGAAGTGATTTACTTTCGGAGGCCGAGTTCAGGGTCATACAATCACAAGCCGAACAGATACCGTAGCGGATGATATCCGCAGCACTCTCCCGCGAAAATCAGAAACTGAAGGTGTCAAATAACACTCACATGAAATACAAGGAGTTGTCAATTAACATCCTACAGAGAAGGTATCAATGAACACCCCCTGTCACTGAATTGTTAGGTGGCAAAACCTTATACAAATTGGAGCGATATGCAAGAGGTGGGAAAAGTTAACGACGTCTGGCTACTAAAAAACAACCATATGACTCTACACGAAACTATTTGTCGACACCTAACATTCAGACCCGAGAATACGGTGGATTCCCGGACGCAGCCTTAGTATCTCATCCGCGCTTTTATTGCTGGTGTTCATGTGGAGACTATGAAGTATCCCCCCAGCCGCTAGTACCGGCTTAAGCGGAATTAGTTACGCTAGCTCAGGAGCTGTGATGACAGATCGGCTCAAACAACTCATCTGATGTTAATGGATGAGCATCATGGAGGTCTGATGGAGTAAACGCCTTAACATGGGGTAACTTGGTAAATGCAAGAAACCTAGAAAACCTAACCTGTAATGTCCGAAATAAAGATGACAATGATATGTGTTAATGAACACCCTAATCCAACGGTAGATTTATGGAAGATCACCCTATGATGTTGTATAACACCTTCCATTTACAATTACAATTTTATTTACATTTTTTATTACATTTTCTGATTTCCTGGAGATGTTCTCCATTTTTCGCCTGTATTCTACAAACAGTTTCTAGTTTATCACATAATTTCCTATTAACGTTGTCACAATGGTCTTCGTCATTTTTTTCCATCGAACAAAATATTTCCACGGATTGAAAGATTTCACCGCGATGGGAATCTTTCATCTTTGGTGGTAAACCTTTCAATCGCGATGGAAAGGTCTCCACCGCGGTGTAGTTTCCACCGTGGTATAAACGTTTCCACAGTGGTGTAAACGTCTCCGAGAATTTAGTTTGGTTTCGGTGAAAAACAAAGGATGGCGAAATTGTGACGACGTCAGTAGGAATGCAAGAAATCTGAAGAAATTCTGTGATACACAAGAAAATGAGAATAGGCGAAAAAGGACAGAAAACCCCCGAAAACTATTTTTTTAAGTCGATGTCCCCTCTGAGCCACCATACAACGCGCCGTTTCTAAGACCATGCCATTAAGAATTGTTTAATAGTGTAGATTAAAGCATTCAAGCATAGACGGCTTGATCTGATCAATCGGATGTCTCGTGTTACAAGTATTCAGGTATTTGTCTTTAATTGTTCTGTGAAAGTTTTCACTGTTATTCTATATATATGAATCTTCACCTAGATTATCGGGAGATGTTTACTGTTTCCAATCTCACGCGACTCTTCGACCAGATGTCGCGTGTTTTTGACCTGTAAACGGTCCAAACATTAAAGCGGACAATTAATAAATCCATTAAATACTTGTCGAGTGGGATGTACCAATCTGATACGGCAGATAGCATACTTACCTCGAGTCATAACTATACACTGTATTGTTCTCTCTCCCCCAAGGCGATAATTTGCACCTCATCCCCAAATCTATATAAACTGGTGATCGTGTACCTCTCAATGATTCCATAGCTTTGGACTGAAGACGTTCATTGGCGGTGAGTATACATGGTTGTCTATCTGACATTCATCTTCGTAACGTCAAGGATTCTTTTTGTTTTGTTTGAAATTTTAGTTTAAGGGCCGCTTCCAATACGAATTTCGCGGCCCATCAACTCAATGTTTTATTTAAATTCCATGGTACATTTCTTAGTTCATTCAAGGTTTTTACATGCTCTTCATTTTATTATAAATAAATAACAAGAAGAGAGCAAAGGTAAATATATAAAAAGAAGAAAAGAATAATCGTCTATGTACAAGTTCGCCGGTCTGTTTTGGTCAGGTTATGCTGATAAATATGTGTTAATTGTTCATTGTTCATTGTACTTATAATCGCGTGGATGATTCCTTCGTCTTTGTTTCCTTTCGTACGCACAAAGCCGTCCAGACAAAAAACTGGGAGAACCATGGGTGTCGTCAGGATTTTTCGAGAGGGGGCCATTTCCTATGCTTGCATTAGAGTGCCCAGTACTGTGATGTCCAATATAGGAAAATAACATGCAGTTGGTCTTTGAGAAGTAGTCCATCTCGCCCTCTGACTTCCCGAACGACGCGCTTCAGAACTGCGCGGCTCTTCCAGAAATCCTTGCCTGTAACTGTGCTTGGAATGTGTATCGGGGTACCAGATGGCAGGCTACGACATACATTGCGTGACCGTCAGTTCAGTGACATCTCAGGGGTAACGCGTCTTTGGTCTTGTTTAGGGTTGAGAGTTCTGTTTCCGAACGTTCGCTTTCTGGGGGTCACTTCAGGGCGCTGTTATCTTCTTGTTATCGTCATCCGTATACGGTTTCAGGTCTGGTCTTGCCTGTCTGTGGTCTTCAGTGTGTTGTGTCTGTATCAAAGAAATAAAAGAGTTTGTAGAGTTTCATGTTTTTGTTTGTTTTGTTTTTTTAGGCGCAACACTTTGATATATCCCCATCCCACAACAGGCACGCTCATGCTGTCACTCGTACATGATAAATAACAATAAATAATGAAGTAAATGAATAAATAAATAAATTAATTAATAACATATGCGGAGAAATATAATACTAGGTGAGTAAAAAAAAAATATTTTGGCCGAATCCATATTGTTTGATGGCCGTGAATATTTGTACGACAATGAGACAGACGGCCCTCAGTATCAAGGTAACTCCGCTATCACCATTCCCTATGTTTTATGCCGAATATTTTTCGCCATGAGAGTTTTGGCCGTGCTGCTGTTGTTATGCATTTATTTAAGTCTGACCGAAGAAGAGAATTTTTATTGTATTGTTTTTTGCATAATTATATGGTCGGGTATTTTCTTATTTTTTGTTATTAACTTTGTACAGGCATTACAATAGTTTCGTCATTCCAAATTTTCCGCCATTTAGCTTCAATTGTTTTCTCGGATGATTGAATTGAATTCACTTGTTCCTTGTCCTATCTTGATATCAACTTTTTCCACCTGCAAACAAGTTTTAGTAGTTTTATCTGCACTTTCATTTCCTGTGATGTCGACATGGGCTGATATCCATATAGGTCAATCCCAAACGCCCTAATTTCCTTGGCTAGATATTCGATTTCGTGAATTAGATCTGGTTATTTGGGATTCCGATTTTTTATGGGGATTAAAGCACTCACAGAGGTGCTACACAAGTGAGTGAATGTGTCTGTTTTCTATTATCTATTGCAGCGACATAATAATGTATCTTAGCTCACTTGAGTAGACAGACATATTGTCAGGTAACTTGAATACTAGCAATTTGCTACACCGGGATAACGAAAGCTGATCCAGTGTTGCTGTTGATGTATCATGAACCGTCTGTGTGGATCTTCAGGCAATTCAGCTAGTTTTTGTCGACGTATTCTTGTGTTACAGATTTCATTATTGTGGGCTTTCCTTCTTACTGATCATACCTAGAGATTCTAGTTTTCGAAGAGTCAGACTTTTTTCTTGAACGTCTGCTAGTTTTATATTTTCAACATTACGTTCCTTAGAAGATTCGTAACAACGTAGCTGAATGGTGCTGAGTCTTAACCATTTATATTTAAGATATTCAGATATGTCTCCGGTGAGTTTGTAACATATGTGTTTTGGTCAAATAGTACCCTTGAAAGGTGTATTTTGTGACAGGGGCGTAAATAAACACTCTCAGAGAGTAGTTTAAGTCAGAAAGTGTGGAAGGTGAAATACACATCAGTGTAAGGTATAATTTAAGCCAAAAGTTTTCAAGAAATTATTTACAGCCAAAAGGGTGTTAACCCTGGAATAAGCCTTTTACCACATAGAGGTTCAATTACACATCTTTTCGCTGAATACAGTGTAGATCGTTTTCCAATCTAGGTAGATCTAGAATATGGATGATTATGTAAAGAAGTATCAATTGCATTTTGGGAAAGGCTTTGGTGTAAGACCTCCCATTGGAAAGGTTATATCCTAGAGAAAAGACTGACAATATAACTTGCAGAAGATCCTTAAGTCTGTAATATTTCATGACACCAAATCGTTGTCGGATTTTATATCTAGGTTTAAGCTCGGATCCAAGTCAATCGCTACTCTGCATCACGTGATCTGTGTAGATTATGGGGTGATGGAGCCGTATACCGAAATAGCAGCTAAGACGGACTACGTCATGGGGGCCCGTCTAATACCAAATTTGCGGATTATAACAACTCGCTCAAGAAACAGACCAAATATCATGATATATTTTTCAGACTGCCTCAGAGTTTCATTGTAACACGCCATACGAAAAGTAGTTCCCGGCTGCAAAAGGTAGCGATATCATTCTAAAAAATTGGTTACTCGTACACAGGATCTAAGAAACTGGCCAACCGGAGAACTTTAACATGCAAGAAAATATATATAACTGTGATAGAATATAGCAGCCGATGGTTTGAATGTACATGTATCATGACATCCTGTATTATGATTTGCATGGTCCTCGTTTTCTAATATTTTCCCTGTTTGACCCTTCTGCAGTATCCATGAAGCGTTGCCTGTGAAAAGACACCTGTGATGCGAGCTTATCTTGGCTGACATCACATTCAAACCCGACAGGCGGTCCCAGTCGGTCTGATTATTGGCTCGATCGACTCGATTGTCAGTTCATTAGAGATATATTCGACCACGGAATGTGACAAAGCTGTCGAATATTCGTGCTGATGGATTTCTAAAACATATCGGTGAATATATATCGGTATTGGCAGTTTTTTTTTTGCGTCGTAATTCACAAGTCACAAGAAAATAACTGTGTGAATGTGTAGATGCCACAATGTTTTATTTCTTTCCGTAAACATTTTTTTCGATTTAGAAACTTTTCCAGCAGGGCAGACAACCATTTGTATGAATAGTCGCGAGTCTTTGGTCGGGAAAATGCTTCTCTCGCACGATAATTGCAGCACAGAAAAACGATTGTTAAGACCACCTAGGAAATGCCATTTATAAGAAAAACAATTCGTTAAATTGGTTAATTCGTGTCACTATTATGAAGATTCCACGTAAATATGAGTTACAATTATGTTTTTCCTTCAGAGCAAAGATTTTGCTGAAACATCGACCGCTGTATACGCAACCAGGAATGGGGATTGCTTGGTTATTATGGGCATTCGTCACTGTGACGTCATACGTGGATGGAAAACGTGAGTTTTTTTTATCGATACCAATAATATTCGATTGCTTATAAATCTGATGTATAGATCATTGGACGTTGACTACTGATAATAATCACTCTGTTAACGATGATAGATGCTTGGACGTTATTGTACCAGTAACAACTGTTCGTATCAATATGACAAAAATTCGAATAAAAATAATGTTTTGGCACAATGGGATTTTCTGATTGAAGCAAATGTATTTCAGGAACCGTAAACTTGTCTATTTTGTACTTTTTCCAATGACTCTCTACCCAAAGAATAATTTGGTTATTTTTCTCGATGATTAACTAAGTGATCCATACAGTTCTATCTACACCGGAAATTGAGGGAGACCAGAATGTGGAATTTCTGCCGGCCAGTAGTAACAGATTTAAGCGACAGGTATGTGCTGTTGACGTTGATCTAAAGCGGATGGGTACAAAGTACCGTTGTGTACGGCAACAGAGAAATTCTATTGTTGATGTATTTTTGTGCACACTTATCGCATTTTATTGTCCCCCGCCGCAACGCAGCCGGGGACTTTAAAATGGTTCTTGCTTCTTTGTGTCCGTGGATGTCCGTCCATGTCTGTTCGAAGCGATAACTTCCTAACGCTTTGTTGGATTCTTCCGAAATTCGTCATACGCAATCCTTGCGACAAGACGCCAGTCTGTGTCGCATTTCAGCAACATCTGCCTGAAGGTGGCGCCACTAGTTCTTGCTTCTTTGCGTCCGTGGATGTCCGTGTACGTCCGTCCATGTGTGTTCGAAGCGATAACTTTCTAACGCTTTGTTGGATTCTTCCGAAATTCGGCATACGCAATCCTTGCGACAAGACGCCAGTCTGTGTCGCATTTCAGTAACATCTGCCTGAAGGTGGCGCCACTAGTTCTTGCTTCTTTGCGTCCGTGGATGTCCGTGTACGTCCGTCCATGTGTGTTCGAAGCGATAACTTCTTAACGCTTTGTTGGATTCTTCCGAAATTCGGCATACGCAATCCTTGCGACAAGACGCCAGTCTGTGTCGCATTTCAGCAACATCTGCCTGAAGGTGGCGCCACTAGTTCTTGCTTCTTTGCGGCCGTGGATGTCCGTGTATGTCCGTCCATGTCTGTTCGAAGCGATAACTTCCTAACGCTTTGTTGGATTCTTCCGAAATTCGGCATACGCAATCCTTGCGACAAGACGCCAGTCTGTGTTGCATTTCAGCAACATCTGCCTGAAGGTGGCGCCACTAGTTCTTGCTTCTTTGCGTCCGTGGATGTCCGTGTACGTCCGTCCATGTGTGTTCGAAGCGATAACTTTCTAACGCTTTGTTGGATTCTTCCGAAAATCGGAATACGCAATCCTTGCGACAAGACGCCAGTCTGTGTCGCATTTCAGCAACATCTACCTGAAGGTGGCGCCACTAGTTCTTGCTTCTTTGCGTCCGTGGATGTCCGTGCATGTCTGTTCGAAGCGATAACTTCCTAACGCTTTTTTGGATTCTTCCGAAATTCGGCATACGCATTCCTTACGACAAGACGCCAGTCCGTGTTGCATTTTAGCAACATCTGCCTGAAGGTGGCGCCACTAGTTCTTGCTTCTTTGCGTCCGTGGATGTCCGTGTACGTCCATGCATGTCTGTTCGAAGCGATAACTTCCTAACGCTTTGTTGGATTCTTCCGAAATTCGGCATACGCATTCCTTACCACAAGACGCCAGTCCGTATTACATTTCAGCAACATCTGCCTGAAGGTGGCGCCACTGGTTCTTGCTTTTTTGTGTCCGTGGATGTTCGTGTACGTCCATACATGTCTGTTCGAAGCAATAACTTCCTAACGCTTTGTTGGATTCTTCCGAAATTCAGCATTCGCATTCCTTGCGACAAGACGCCAGTCCGTATTGCATTTCAGCAACATCTGCCTGAAGGTGGCGCCACTGGGTCAAAATGGATCTTTTTTTTTCGTGTACATCCGTGCCTATCTGTTCGAAGCGATAACTTCCTAACGCTTTGTTGGATTCTTCTGAAATTCGGAACATGCATTTTTTGCAACAAGATGCCAGTATTGCATTTCAGCAACATCTGCCTGAAGGTGGCCCCACTGAGTTTCTCTTCTTGTCCGTTCCAGTTAAAATGGGCCTTCAATTTTGCTCCACATCATATGATTTACCCTGAAGCTTTTGAATGAACCATATTTTATTTCGGAAGTATAATATGAAATAACTGGCGGGGAAATCCCCGCAGTACTGAATCCCTGGTTTTTGAATTTCGTGTCATCTTAAACGAAATTACAACTGTGTTCCTAATGTTTGGGTGCACACTGTGCATATGATCAATTTCCTGAATTGAGCTGAATTCAACCTTGCTGATCTTCAGACTGACATGATGGCATGCAGTTGTCAGTGCAGTTGTTCATGTACAGGGAGCTTTCTATGAATGAATTGCAACCCCAAAAGGCTTCAATTTATCAGGCACAGACTGATGAATTCCAAATTTGGTATGCTTATTTACCTAGTCAAGGACCAGAAGCCTATAGTATTGGGACCTGATTGGGTGGGAACCTTAGTAGCCATCTTTAATTTCATGCAAAATGGATAATGATCCATATCTCGGAAACTAAATTTGATATACATCATCGATACATCAAGCAACTTCCAGTGAAATACCAAACAGGCTTTTCTGATTAGCTGAGAACCCTGGAGGCCATCTTTAAGTTATGCGAAATCGATAATGATACATATCTCGGTTACCATTCAATTGTTTTATATGAAGGTTGGTATACATCATCGATACATCCAGATACTTTGAATCGGGACCTGATTGACCGAAAACCTTGGTGGTCATCTTTAATTTATGCAAAATCATTAATGATCTCTATCTCTGATTCCGTTGGAGTGCTCAGTGTAAAATTCGGTATACATCATTGATGCATCCAGAGACTTACGATGAATGACAGATCTGGTTTCTCTGATTGGGCGGAAATCTTGGCGGCCATCTTTAATTTATTCAAAATCTTTAATGATGTTTATCTCTGATACCATTTAAATGTTCTATACGAAACTTGATTTACAACATCGATGTATGAAGAGACTTGCATTAATGAATAACCACATTATAGTTCCTCTGAGTGACGGGAAGGATGGGCAACCATGTTTAATTTATGCAAAATCATTAATGATCTCAATCTCTGACACTGTTCAAATGCTCAATCTAAAGTTTGGTATACATTATCGATGCATCAACAGATTTGTGGAATGATTACCGGTTTCTCTGATTGGGTGAGTGAGTGAGTGAGTGAGGATTTAACGTCGTTTTCAACATTGTTTCAGTCATATCACGACGGTGCCTACATGAGCCAGAACACGAGAGTGTCCACAGTTCCTATTATTCTGGACACTGATCAGCCCAGTCAGTACAGCACCCGGTCGCCCATCCAAGTATTGACCGAGCTCAACGCTGCTTAACTTCGGTGATCTGACGAGAACCGGTGTGCCCAACGTGATGCGCCGATGCATCAAGAGATTTGTGGAATGATTACCGGTTTCTCTGATTGGATGGAAACCTTAGGGGCCATTTCTAATTGCAAAATTTTTTGATAATCTGTATTTGTCACTTGACTGCTTGGTGTTCCTGACATCTTGGTTCAAATTGAATATTACATTATGAGCCTCCTTATAATTCTGCCGCAAGTACTTCATTCTCCAAATAATTCCCTACAAGTAATTGTAATGACGGACGGGGTAGAGGGTTTTTCTCGCGTTTTTTTTTTGCAGTCCCTTGTCCATGATGTAATTTACTGTTAGCAGTCCTGGCCCATCATAAAAACTAGGAGCGGCAGCTTTATTATTGCAGAAGTATAGCTAGCTAAATCATGAATGTAGATGGCGTTACTTCTGCAATGAATTTATCGACAACCCATTGCCCATAAGAATTATCTCGATTACTTCTACACAATGTGTCTACATGTAGGTTACAGTACTATACTATACACATTTTTTTGTAATTCAGCATCGCAGAAAACCACCATCGATTGCGTTTTCATGGTAAAAGGGTTAGGAAAGAACTAAAAAGACACTTCAATGCCGAGTGATTTTGATTCGCCAGAAATCGCTCAGGACGCTTCTTCGGCGATCGAGACCCCTGGACCCTCGCCTAAAGTGCAATGATAGTGGCCGTACCACTTTGAATTTGCTTCCGATGCCCCTGTATTAACAGACAGTGTCAACGTACTGTTCCAGCTGTCTACGCTTCAGTGATTGGTCATTCGACCCCGCCATTTTAAGCTAATACGAGCATTGTCATTGGATCACTATTTATAAGACCCACCCCAATCTTCATACACAACCATGTGACTGTCTCAGTTGACTGATGACATAGCGCGGCCTTGTTTTTGATTTCAAAATCTGCCATCTAACTTGGAAAATGTTGTTGTTGCTGCATTAGCCGATCATTGGCCCTATGTAGAAGATACTATAGGCTAATACATGTACCATGCCATGAGATTATGCTTGGGATTGCATTTCGCTCACTTGCACCTACAGGTGGCGACACCTGGTGGCAAATTTAAAATTTGGTTCCCGGCAATAGGTTGAGGATGCCTTCAGCTTCTCGTCAAATTTGGTTTGCAGATAATGCCTTGAGATGTCACTTGGGGTTGCTTCTCCTTGCTTCACTGCATGGAAACTATAATACAGAAGCAATCAACTTTCCGTCAATCGTTCTGAGTTGATCTTAAAATTTGGGAAGGCAGAAAGATCCATCCGCATCCAACTCCTATGAAGCAGCAGTTGCCTCCCTCATGTATATCCCCTGAGACCAACAATGCTAAAAAATATTGCTGCCATTTCGGCGGGGGACCTAGCATCCTCTGGCTGCTTGTTGTATGTACACATACATGTATGTTCCGTCCAGAATCAGTATAGCGGAATCTGATAACCACGAGCAGAAAATTTGAATTTTGTCCTCTCTGGACACAGCCTAGCTGTAAAACAGATAGTTTCCTGGCTTGGCCTGACAGAATCTTTTTACAGCAGTGCTCACATTTGACCTTATGAACGGTACCTTTGTGTTCATTTTCAAATTATTATCTGTCCATCACCCTGTAACGAAAGCCTGGGTTGTAAAACTGATAATAAAGTATATACGGAAACATATTTTCTACATCTGCATGGGCGATCTCTGTTGAACTCCCGACAAAAGGACGAATCGTGACCTACAGGCATATATACATGTACAGCCACACACTGTACTACGAATTTTTTCTCACGGATTTTTGTGATCGATATTTGTTGCTGTTTAGCCATAATCTTTCCGTTTATTTTACGCCAGAATCCACATAAAAATTCACATGAAAAAAGAATTTGGGAAAGAGAAACAAAAGAAATAAAACTGAAAAAATTAAGTATCTAGGGTGAATTCGAACCTAAAACTTGGCACTTTTGTTATCCCCATTCAGACACGCTAACCATTCGGCCAAACAAATGTCTGCATAAATCAAACAACAAACACGCGTAGAGAACTACACTGTCACAGCAAAGAACTCTACTGTCATTGTGCATTCGGTACGTTTTTTTCCATTTTGTTTAATTTATAAAAATATGACACCTTTAACCAAAGCCATATTTCAAAGTTATGTAAGAACGGTTTGGTGGAGTCGGGAGATCTTTAAATCGTTTTAATTAAAGGCGTCATATTTTATATATCGAGGGAATTCCCTCCAAAATTACTACCAAAACTGTCGAAAATGCACAATTGTCCATTTTCTAACAATCAGTAAAAGTGGTTGACGTATCACTACTTGGTGAAAATTCGGATAAGAAAAATTCGGGATATTTGCTAGGAGGAGATTTTATTTTCAAATTTTACAAGCAAATTTTATTTTCGGGTCATAAACGCAACACCCTGAGCAAAAAAAAGTCATCTAAAGCGAACATCTTTTAGTGTACAATATTGAGAATTCTACTACTTGTTTTGCTGCAGTAAGTAGCTTGAATAGGGCCTCGGAGAGTCGACCCCAACAAATGAGAAAAACTAATAATAAATAAAATTTGGAGCGGGCGAATATTTCGGGGCGGATGGTTATGCTAAAGAGGATTTTTTTTAACCAGCCTTAGTCTGTGTGCAGTAATTACGCAGAACATATATACGTTTTAAATGAAAGAGTGGATGGGGTAAAAATTAGGACGAAAATATTGTCAGACCAGGCAATATCCCCTCCCCCCCCTCCCCCAGCCATGGATATTCACGGATGTACATACATGTACAGTTTTGTAAGAACGTGCACATGTACTGTTCTCGGCACTAAATATCATTTAGACTCCCTGCCCTCTCCCCTCTAGAATCCGTCTCTGAATCATTCTAAATGCCTTTCATCGGCTTCGAATAGACGTACACATATTACATGGTAGGCCGTTAGTGCCAAAACCTCGCTGATTTGAACCGGGGTGTAAATCGATTTTTATCGCGGTGTAAATCGAATTTAAACTGCGGTGTAAATCATGTTTTTCGTGCATTGCGAGGGCAAAATCAGATAAAAAGCTTCTAGAAGAAGCAGAACATCATGTCCATAATCAGGCACGTTTATATGGAAATCTGTATGAGATGAGTGCATGCATGATTGGACGCGTCACTTATGAAAGTTTCATTTATGGGCAATTGTGTTCTCTGGAAAACATAATTTTTGAATGAAACTGCTAAACTGGGTATACCAAAGGCTTAATATTTTGTTAATCAAGCACCTTTATGAAGAGTTCAATTTCCGATTTCGAAATCTTATACGGTACAAATCGACATAGTTGACGAAAGTTCGAAATCATTCTTCATGATAATATTCCACCAATGTGGTTATAAATTTTATGTTCAGTCAGAAGGCCCTAAAAATATAAATAGAAGTTATGAAGTTTCAGATATATGATAGATATTTGCGAGATATCACAATCTTTTTAAACTGACAACACTGTTACTGTACAAGACGAACATTTCAGTTGTGTTGGGCTTCAATACAGATTAAACAGTGCAATTATCACGTTAAATTATTGATGCCGCAATAATCTTGATAATTTGCCTGTGGGATTGCGATCTAGTCTTGTTTTATCACAGCTTTTGGCGACGTTAGATTATAGAAAACCTAGTTGTTCATATTGGTAAATTACATTACGGTTCAATTTGATAAATCGCGGTAGTTTCATAAACAGTGAGGCTGACATTGGCAGACGTATACAAATTCGAGTTCGCTTATTCTTAGAATTGCCTGGCCATCCGGTTGTGGCTCTTCTTGTCGCCACACGCTAGTATTATCTAGGGCCCATCAAGATTTAAAAAACACGAGCTTTTTATATTCTAACGTCGAAAACGTTATCGCTAAGATGTAATTAATGAGTTCACGATAGTTTAGAAAAAAAATGTGGAATTACACGCGTCTAGTCCGTCATCCATAATTCAGCCGTCGTCCATTAGAGAATATCCGCGTCCATAATCCAAAGACCTATTCCATATTCCATATAACAGTATTAGCACCAAATTCAAAAAGACAATCATAGTATACATAAACATAGGCTTGTTTCCTGCAAGAGAGAAGCGGTCAACAGTTTTCAGTGATGCCGGCAAGACATCATGATGTTCCAAAATATCATATCCGTATCGCTGATCAGTATTCTTAATCCATAATATTCGTTGCAAAGTCGTCATCTAAAGAATGATGTATCTCAGTCACGCTTTGATTGTGACTGTTCATATGATAACCATGAGGATCTTAAAGTACATGGGTTCATACGGCCCCTAGCCCCGGGTTGTAAGCGGAATTAGACACAAGTTACGAAACGTAGCGCCATACATCTTGTATGCTACGTTCGTATTTTGCTATCAGCATGCGATATGTATCGCCAAATTTGAGAAACTTTGAGTGGAGGCGTTTGGTGGAATAGCCAAGTTTCTGTAACAGTGTTCTGTGACGTTGATTAAAATCGTCACATTTAACACAGGATCTAGCAAATGCTACTAAGCGAGATATGTATTTGCCAGATGCAGGTCCCACTGGAATATTACTGTCCAGAAAGGGATAGTATACGATGTCGAAATTGTAATCATCTCTTTTGTCACGCGGAACTTGGCACGCGGAACCGTTGCCTGTAACGTGCACGAAAGTATCCAAAAAGCGACACGCAAATTATCAAGATCAATGGGGCGTTAAAGTTTAATGTGACGTGATTATTGCACTGTTGTACCCTTTGTTCTTCTCCATTGTCGTTTTCTGTCTTTGTTCTTGCATTCCGCGGAAAATTCGATTTACATCGCGGTTAAAGTTCGATTTACACTGCAGTTAAATTCGACTTATATCTTGGTCTAAATCCAATTTACACCACGGTTGGAATCAGCGAGATTTTGGCATTAACGGCCTACCATACAGGTTATGTCTCTATCATGTTTTTGTTCTACAATTGGGGTCAAATGCCCTTTCTGACGTGTTCCTGTCTCAAATCTCTCAGATCCCATAGCTGCATGTATTCTTACTAAATTTCACAGTGACGACCATTGGACCAAAAATCCCCAGCCCCCAGTTGGCATTTGATGGACCTTTTGATCGCCCACGACCACTGCTCCTTTTGATTTTTTTATATGTCAGACCTCAAAGCTATCATAGTCTTGTTAGAAATTCGGGCCATCCGCCAAAAAAGATGCCGGTTTTGAAATATTTTAGGTATCCTCGTTGACCCCAATAATGGGCGAACTTTCATGCCTTTCGACCATAACTGTGTCTGTACGGTGGATACAAACAAACGAACAAACAGAGACGATTTAGTAACTTATAGTGAGATATACAAACTAAGAATAAATACATTCACACTATGGCAGTCACAATTAGAAATACACATAATTACTAGTTGTTTTCGGATTGTTTTCACCAAAATAACCTGCGAATTCGAGCAATGGTTGGTGCTTTTAAATGGAAAGCCAGCAGTGTCATAACTTATGGTTTTCCACGCGTGGTAATTCTATTTTCTACGCGTGGTATTTCTATTTTTCAATTGCGATAATACTATTTTCCACACGTAGGAAATACAACCAATGGTTTATTCAACCTAGAAATACCACACGTGGAAATTATTTACCACGCGTGGTATTTATCATTCAATCATTGGATTTGAAAATACGACGTGTGGTAAATAATATCCACACGTGGTTTCCCCAGTTTTAGTCACGTTTCGAAATTTTATTTTAAGCCTGCCGATGAATGAGAACGTCACAAAGGAAGGTCCCTCCAAAATGGCTGAAATTGCCAGTTTACGATGACATTGCAGGATTACCAAACATGCTTTGTAATATCTGATCATGTGCGCAGTATTGTGCATGTATACATGTGTGATTATAACAACTGAGGCATGGTGCTCCTTGACAGCATGCATTGTGTGAATTTGCTTTCTGTAGCGATAGTTTAATTGGTAGAATTCAAAAATAGAATCACCCCGCTGGGGAAATAGAATTACTACGCTTGGAAAAGATAATTACCAAGTGTGAGAAAACCAGTGAAATACCACGAGTGGAAATTATTTCCGAGTTTAATGATTGAATGATAAATACCACGCGTGGTAAATGGTATTTCCAGCTCTATAATAGGTGGATATTTTCTGCACGTGTTAATTAACTTCCACTCGTGGTATTCCCTGATTGAATAATTGGTTGAATTATCCACACGTGGTAATTACCCGTCAAACGATTGGCGTTATTTTCCACGTGTGGAAAATAGAATGACCGAGTGTGGAAACCAGAAGTTATGACACTGATGGCTTTCCATATGTCGTGACAGGACGCGTGCTGCGGGTACTATTTTTAAGATGTGGTTGTCGCTGTTGAGACGCTGTGGAAATAAACTTTAAAGATTGGATGATTGTGAGAGTATCATCCTCCCAGATATTCTATTTTTTTCCTGGGACTGCAGAGTTACAAAACAAATATACTCGGTGGCCGCTGTCGGGGATAGGTTGGAATTCAAGTATTGTTCACTTTGAAATCTCAACCCTTTATATAAGTAAACTAAATTTTTGGCAATCTGAGGCAAGAAATATACCAAAAAATAAAACCGAAAAGTTGCCCCAATTTTTTATGCGCAGATGAAATGTAACATATCCTGCAGCGAGTCGCCCTAAACATTTTCCTGCCTCTAACCATAGAGTTCACGTGGGCATGTCATACCGGTTTTGTATTTTATTTTCTCTAATGAGTTCACGTGGCCATGTCATACTGATTTTGTATTTCATATAAATATTCAGTTTTAAATTTCCTGTTTCATCAGTGAACATCAAGAGCAGACATTGAATACAGCGCTGCACTCCTTACGAATCAAACGTAAGGCAGGAAATACGCAATTACTGAAATCCGACAGAGATAACATATATACATAAGGTTTAGAGAGAACTCTTTAGATCAACATATGCAAATTAGGCAAATTGAACTCGAACCAACATACTATTTGTCCACACAGTGGTGCAATAACGCAAGTAACTCGCTAGATAATGTACCGGTATACAGACAACACACCGGGGTAGGATTTATCTTAGGCATACATATTTTGAGGATAACTGCATGTTATTTTTTTATGTTGAATAGCACAATCCGGGGGTTCTCTAATAAGTAATCATAGGAAACGACCGACCCCAAGGAACTTTGGCGACACCCATGAGTCTACGTAATATGCACATACCGTGAAGCTGTGAGCAGGATATACTGGTGTAAAACACAAAGGATACATCCATCAAAACGGACTCAAAGATGCCAAAGCAAAGATTACACCTCTAGCTGTGCCGGATGCATTAGAAAGTCCCTGTATTGATCGAAAAAATAGGTCCTAATGTGGTATATATAACTCCTATATTGCTGAGCGAATCTGAAGATAGACCCTCCAGCCTGTACTCAACTAATATTGTATACATATGTATGTACTAAGGGATCGTTTCCATTAATCGTTTTTTCTTCAGTCGCGATTTTTCTTCAATTTTCTCGATTGAAAAACGATCAGTCGCGAATCAGTCGCGAGGATATCGAGAAAAAAAATGAGAAAAAACGATTGAACCTTTTCTGGAAAAAACCATTCTCTCGCGATATCGTTTTGGAATCGTTTACCCATGCGCGATCCGTTCTTGATCGCGAATCTTCAATCGCGAGAGAATCGGTTTTTTTTTCAAGGCGCGAGAGAATCGTGAGGCGGAGTGATATTTGACACATAGGCCGTGTTGCCGTCGTACGCCGCTCTATCCGCGAACTGGGAACTACATGTAATGTTGATTGCGGATTTGTCGATGGAAAAACCTATATTACTATACTATACTGTATAAATGCGCAAGATAACCGAATAATATATAGGATTCACGATCTATAGTCTACAAGCCGAAGCCGAAGTAGGGCGTATGCTGGAAATATCTATACATATACCTGTACCATGCTTCCTGTGACGTTCGCGCTCAGATTTACTCTGGCGAAGCGAAAATGACAAAATTACATGTTTATTCAATAATCGTGTGAGTCGACAATGTATTAATGTTCAGTCATTCCCTTCATACTTTCGATAATTTCCTCATATATTCATGCAACTTGGTATAAACAATACAGGGTGATAGTCGCAATATCTTGTTTTGTAAATACCGGGTACAGGTCATAAGTGGATTTGAGTTCGTCGTTGATTGCGTTATCAGAATGATTACGGCACAGGCTTCATAGAGGTGTGAATGGGCGCATGGCGATAACCCAGAACAGCTTAGCCCTCCAGCCGAGAATTTCTAGGTTAATTAAGGTGAAAAATAGTGTAATTAAATATGTATATTTTGTTATAGTAAATCACACATTAGGAAAGGGTATCCATTCATGTTTTGGTACAGTTTTTAAACTATTGAGATGTGAATAAGTTCAAAAATCACCATCAAGTTAATTTTATTTATTATAAGAATATTCGCGGCAGTGATTTCATATTTATATCAAATACATATCACAATGGTGATTGAATCGCATATAACGGTTGGATTCGCATATGTACAATACTTTTTATTTTAATTTTATATTTTGATAAATGAACTATGAATGATTCCAAAGGGAAGCTCAAGCCAAAAACCAAATGAATAGTATATAATTTCATCTCTTACTGGATTAACCAGTTGTGAAATTTTTTACAAATAGCCCGCGCTATATATTAATAATTAGGTGCTTTCGAAGACTCAAAACCCCCATATGACAATGTTATATTCAATACAGCGCCATCTATCTACACAAGGAAAATGGTGATCGTAGGACAAAAAACCACGCGTACAGCGAAAATCTGACGAATCAACTCAAAATTTCAGCCCGCACAGATGCCAAAAACGTTCACGAAATATACTACACAAGAAATCTGGAATAACACCAGCTTTAAAACACAGAAATACCCAAAATAATAGACGAAATTGCAAGTGCAACTTGACCCAATCTGACCATATCCGGGTCTGTGTCCCGTACAAAATATATGTAAATATGAAGTTATAATTATATGCATAACCATTATTCCTATGTATATATATAGATACTTTTTTTCAATTTCTTTCAATATCCCCATCGTATCTATATAACCGCCAACTGTACAGAAACACGCTATAGTTTTACACTAGGCAAAGAATGGAAAAGGAAGAAGAAAAAATGATCGAACTTTATATAGTCTGACTGAGGTGTTAGAAACTCGAACGTGTATGCGGGTCAGTCAGGCTGAACCAATGGCGTACTACTTTCGGCTATAATCCTCAATCGTTTTTTTTCAATCGTTTATATTTTCTCGATTAAAAAGCGATTGAATCGCGATATCGCTTTTTATTCGCGAGAATTTTCTCGATTGAAAAACGATTGCCAGCAGAAAAAAAAAACCATTCGAACAGCGATCGCGAATGAATCGTTTATTTTGAAGAAAAAAACCCATTCCCTCGCGCCTTGGAAAATCGCGACTTCGAGAAAATTTGACGAAATAAACGATTCATTCGCGACCGATAATTGGAAACGGTGCCTAAAAAACAACAACATAACTATCCCGGTCTCTCTCCTGCAGTAATCAGTGAAGACCTGACCTGATTCGACTCGTTGCTCTTGAATAGGCACAGCATGACGTAATGCAATTCCCCAGAAACCGGCGGTGATGATAAACCAATTCCGGAAATACACGAAAGATTTACGGAGATTGAAGGCTCTCCTTCACTACACTCGTTCACACCACTTAGGGAAGTTTTGACCAAAGGGAGTCCAAAAAATGTCCAACTGTGGTGTTATTAATTTATTCATCTAATATAACACAATGAATGGTACTCCCGTTCTGTGCTCTATCCACCCATTGTATGTTATATTTATGGACAAAAATATACAGATGATGTGTATATACCAATTACAAGCTTCTGGTCCGTCATTCATAATTCGGCCGTCGTCCATTGGAGAATATCCGCGTCCATAATCCAAAGAACTATTCCATATTCCATATAACAGTATTAGCACCAAATTCAAAAGGACAATCATAGTATACATAAACATAAGCTAGTTTCCTGCAAGAGAGAAGCGCTCAACAGTTTTCAATGATGCTGGCAAAACATCTTGATGTTCCAAAAATATAAAATCCGTATCGCTAATCAGTATTCTTAATCCATAATAATCGTTGTAAAGTCGTCATCCAGAGAATAATGTATCTCAGTCACGCTTTGATTATGACTGTTCATACGAACACCATGAGGATCTTGAAGTACAAGGGTTCATACGGCCCCTAGCCCCGGGTTAAGCGGAATTAGACACAACTTACGGAACGTAACGCCATAGATCTTGCACGCTACGCTCGTATTTTGCTATCAGCATGCGATATGTATCGTCAAATTTGAGAAACTTCGAGTGCAGGCGCTTGTTGGAATAGCCCTGTTTTATAAGTTTCTGCAACAATGTTTTGTGACATTGATTAAAATCGTCACATTTAACACAGTATCTAGCAAATGCTACTAGGCGTGATATGTATACGCCATATGCAGGTCCCACTGGAATATTACTCTCCAGAAAGGGATAGTTTACGATGTCGAAATTGTAATCATCTCTATTGTCATAAAGTCGACGAGAGAGAATGCCCGCTTCATATTTATGGAGATATAGATCTAAATACGCTGTGCCTGTAGGGCTATCTGTAGTGTCCTTCAAATCCAGTGAAGGTGGATATATATCCTTCACTGCGTCATTTGTATAGCGATTATCCACAGCGAGAAGGTCGTCTATATAGCGTTTGGTGAATGAAAAGGAACGGGCTTTGAATAGATCGGTTTTTG
This sequence comes from Hanleya hanleyi, assembly GCA_036873755.1. NCBI lineage: Eukaryota > Metazoa > Mollusca > Polyplacophora > Lepidopleurida > Hanleyidae > Hanleya > Hanleya hanleyi. The sequence continues at coordinate 36,141 of JAVTVY010004559.1, forward strand.
AAAGCGCCTGCATATAGTCATATTCATAAGAGAACAGATACAGGTCAGCCAACAGGGTTGCACAATTAGTACCCATCGGAATACCGATATGCTGTTGTATAGTGTGTTGCCAAATTTCACAGATATTTTTAATGAGAAATTCAGGCAACTCTTTAAACAAAAAAACATCCCATAAATGATATCTCTTGTATGTAGTAGAGCTAAAGAATGCTTTATGACTTCCGACATTAATATATCTACGATCAGTTTTCTTGAACACAGATACTATTAATGAACTTAGACGGTCAATAAGGTCCTGATGAGAGATTGAAGTATAGAGTCGAGAAATCACATGTGGATACATGTCTGTGCGGTATGTGACATTCAGCATCAAGTTCTTCCGTAAAACATTTTGAGTTTTTCAATATCCACATACATTCAACGTCAGAGTTCTTAGAAAAAGTAGAGCAATACCTTTCCTAAAGTGCTTTTATCTCATGAATGGCCCTCGTCAATAGGGTTGAAAAAAGCTTGGTGGTGCAGCTTCTAGAACCAGCTATGAATCTGATTTTGTATGGTGATTTATGCATTTTGGGAGTACAGTGATATGTCGTTATGATTGGTTGGAATACAAATACCTCTTTCCCAGAGAAACGTTTTGTAGTAGTTAAATACATTTTCCAGAGTAAAGGTAGTTTGGGAGTAAGTGGACGTATTTGATGATGATATGTCTACACTCATTTCTTTAACCAGCACCTGGTAATAGTAATATTTACATATGAATATTATATTATTTGGAGCTTTGTCTGCTGGAACTATGACGAATTTACTCTGGAGATTTTCTAGAACTTCTTGCGCCTTGAGGTGTCTAAGTACTTGTTTTGCTTGGGGAAAAGTACTTCTGTCAATATGACGGATGTATATGTACATACATGTACAGTTTTGTAAGAACAGGCACATGTACTGTTCTCGGCACTAAATATCATTTAGACTCCCTGTACTCTCCCCTCTAGAATCCGTCTTTGAATCACTCTAAATGCCTTTCATCGGCTTCGAATAGACGTACACATGTTATATGGTAGGCCGTTAATGCCAAAACCTCGCTGATTTTAACCGGGGTGTAAATCGATTTTTACCGCGGTGTAAATCGAATTTGAACTGCGTTGTGAATCATTTTTTTCGTGCATTGCGAGGACAAAACCAGATAAAACGCTTCTAGAAGAAGCAGAATATCACGTCCATAATCGGGCACGTTTTTTATGGAAATCTGTATGAGACGAGTGCATGATTGGACGCGTCACATATGAAAGTTTCATTTAAGTGCAATTGTATTCTCCGGAAAACATAATTTTTGAATGAAACTGCTAAACTGGGTATACTAAAAGGCTTAATATTTTGTTAATCAAGCACCTATATGTAGAGTTCAATTTCCGATTTCGAAATCTAGTACGGTACAAATCGACATAGTTGACGAAAGTTCGAAATCATTCCTCATGATAATACTCCACCAATGTGGTTATAAATTTTATGTTCAGTCAGAAGGCCGTAAATTATAATTGGATGTTATGAAGTTTCAGATATATGATAGATATTTGCGAGATATCACAATGTTTTAAAACTGACAACATTGTTACTGTTAAAAACGAACATTTCAGTTGTGTTGGGCTTCAATACAGAGTAAAACAGTGCAATTATCACGTTAAATTATTGATGCCGCATTAATCGTGATAATTTGCCTGTGGGATCGCGATCTATCCTTGTTTTATCACAGCTTTTGGCGACGTTAGATTATAGAAAACCTAGTTGTTCATATTGGTAAATTACATTACGGTTCAATTTGATAAATCGCGGTAGTTTCATAAACAGTGAGGCTGACATTGCAGAAGTATACAATTTCCAGTTCGCTTATTCTTAGAATTGCCTGGCCATCCGGTTGTGGTTCTTCTTGTCGTTACACGCTAATATTATCTAGGGCCCATCAAGATTAACAAAAACGGGCTTTTTATATTTTAACGTCGAAAAGGTTATCGCTAAGACGTAATTAATGAGTTCACGATGGTTTAGAAAAAAATGTGGAATATCTTGGCACGCGGAACCTTTGCCTGTAACGTGCACGAAAGTATCCAACAAGCGACACGCAAATTATCAAGATCAATGAGGCGTTAAAGTTTAACATGACGTGATTATTGCACTTTTGTACTCTTTGTTCTTATCAATTGTCATTTCCCGTCTTTGTCCTTGCAATGCGCGAAAAATTCGACTTACATCACGGTTAAAGTTCGATTCACACTGCAGTTAAATTCGATTTACACCTTGGTCTAAATCCGATTTACACCGCGGTTGGAATCAGCCAGATTTTGGCATTAACGGCCTACCATACAGGTTATGTCTCTATCATGTTTTTGACATACAATTGGGGTCAAATGCCCTTTCTGACGTGTTCCTGTCTCAAATCTCTCAGATCCCATAGCTGCATGTATTCTTACTAAATTTCACAGTGACGACCATTGGACCAAAAATCCCCAGTCCCCATTTGGCATATGTCAGACCTCATAGCTCTCTTGTTAGAAATTCGGGCCATCCGCCAAAAAAGATGCCGGTTTTGAAATATGTTAGGTATCCTCGGTGAGCCCAATAATGGGCGAACTTACACGCCTTTCGACCATAACTGTGTCTGTACGGTGGATACAAACAAACGAACTAACAGAGACGATTGAGTAACTTATAGTGAGATATACAAACTAAGAATAAATACATTCACACTATGGCAATCACAATTAGAAATACACGTGGTTACTAGATGTTGATGTTGATTGTTTTCACCCAAATTACCTGCGAATTCGAGCAATGGTTGGTGCTTTTAAATGGAAAGCCAGCAGTGTCATATATTATGGTTTTCCACGCGTGGTAATTCTATTTTCTACGCGTCTTTTTTCTATTTTTCAAATGCGATAATACTCTTTTCCACACGTGGAGAATGCAGCCAATGGTTTATTCAACCTAGAAATACCACACGTGGAAATTATTTACCATGTTAGAACTGAGAATACCACGTGTGGAAAGTTTTACCACGCGTGGTATTTATCATTCAATCATTGGATTTGAAAATACGACGTGTGGTAAATAATATCCACACGTGGTTTCCCCAGTTTTATCCACGCCTCGAAATTTTATTTTAAGCCAGCCGATGAATGAGAGCATCACAAAGGAAGGTCCCTCCAAAATTACTGAAATTGCCAATTTGCGATGACTTTGCAGGTTTACCAAACATGCTCTGTAATATCTGATCGTGCACAGTGTATACATCATGTATACATGTGTGATTATAACAACTGAGCCATGGTGCTCCTTGACAGCATGCATTGTGTGAATTTGCTTTCTGTAGCGATAGTTTAATTGGTAGAATTCAAAAATAGAATCACCCGCGTGGAAAATAGAATTACTACGCTTGGAAAAGATAATTACCAAGTGTGAGAAAACCAGTGAAATATCACGTGTGGAAATTATTTCCGAGTTTAATGATTGAATGATAAATATGCGAGTCGACCTAGACATTTTCCTGCCTCTAACCATAGAGTTCACTCCGCCATCTCATACCGGTTTTGTATTTTATTTTCTCTAGTGACACGTGGCCAGGTCATACTGGTTTTGTATTTCATATAAATATAAATATTCAGTTTTAAATTTCCTGTTTCATCAGTGAACATCAAGAGCAGACATTGAATACAGCACTGCACTCCTTACGAATCAAACTTAAGGCAGGAAATACGCAATTACTGAAATCCGACAAAGATAACATATATACATAAGGTTTAGAGAGAACTCTCTAGATCAACATATGCAAATTAGGCAAATTGAACTCGAACCAACATACGTTTTGTCCACACAGTGGTGCAATAACGCAAGTCACTCGCTAGATAATGTATCGGTACACACCGGGGTAGGATTTATCTTAGGCATACATATTTTAAGGATAACTGCATGTTATTTTCTTATGTTGAA
>JAVTVY010004560.1:0-41443 GCA_036873755.1 Hanleya hanleyi
CTGCGTGAGTGAGCTCACGTGCCGAACACCTGGCTCCCCGAGATCAAGGCATGTCCAGACTTGATGGGTATGACTGTATGGATGTACTGACTTGGTTCTGGGTTTTTTCCATCATGCGGCGGTCACGTGATTAGGAGTGCATGTACGGACTTGCATGCCGTCCATTCATTTGAGTCGGGGACTTGGGGTCCCTACGGAAGGATTTTGCATGTCATGGGTGGGTGTATGTAAAATGAGGATTTGTCCCGAAAATATAAAAAGCGGAACACGGACTTTACCTCTAAAATAGGGGAAAACCCCTATCAACTCTATCCCAAAGGGCGCATATCGGTCCCTGGCTTATCGGGTTCTGCCTGGAGTGGATGTATGTAAAATTAGGATTTGTCCCGAAAATATAAAAAGCGGAACACGGACTTTACCGCTAAAATAGGGAAAAACTCCTATCAACCCTATCTCAAAGGGCTAATATCGGTCCCTGGCTTATCGGGGCGTGTTGAGATAGTGGGAGAGTGGGTGTATGTAAAATTAGGATTTGTCCCGAAAATATAAAAAGCGGAACACGGACTTTATCCCTAAACTAGGGAAAAAACACCTATCAACCCTATCCAAAAGGGTCATATCGGTCCCCGGGCTTATCGGAGCCTGGGTGCATGGGTGTGTGCATGTAAAATCAGGATTTTTCCCGAAAATATAAAAAGCGGAACACGGACTTTACTAGAGATGGACCGCTATGGGTCCGAATGGGTCGTGGAAGGTGTCAAAGTGAAGCTTGTGTGGGGTAGAGTCAGAATGGCGTGTTTTAAAATGCAAGTCGCGTCAATCTGCGCATGCGCAGTTGGTTGTAGTAAGTAAAGTGGCCATTTTGGGGCAGTGCAGGAAGATTTTTGGTGTCGAGATGGACCATCCTTGGTCCGAATGCGTCGTGCGGGGTGTTCTTTTGTAGCTCTTGGGGTGCTGTCCACGTCATCTGTGACGTCATTGGTGACGTCATCAGTACGAGTAGTAGCGAAAGTGGACATTTTGGGGCAGTGAAGGAAGGTATTTTGTGTAGAGATGGACCATCCTTGGTCCGAATGCGTCGTGTGAGGTGTCATCTTGTAGCAACGACCGCCAACGCCAAGCTTAACGCTTCAACGCCCTGGTGAAATAGCGCAGAAGTTCTGATTTTCTAGATATTCCATGGAATTGTCACTAATTCTTCGAAATGCAGTGACGCCCGTCAACGCTCGTAGTTACGCCTTAACGCTCTAACATAGTGCCTTGACGCCATGATATAGACCGGAGAGAGAACAACAACAACAACAAGGATGACACGTGAGAACAACAACAACAAGAAGTTTTTTTCATATAGTTTATTTTCCCCTATGTTACATCATACCAACGCTGGGGGAGCCGCGTTGGGTATGTGTACAACTCAAAAAGACTCTTGCCCAATCAGAGGCCACCATTTGCATCTGTCATATTCGTTCCTGTCCGTTAGATGTATTCTTGTCCAATCAGAAGTCGCCATTTCAAAAAGTTTCATCTTTGCTCGGTATGACCTAAGCGTCGTCGGGCAGGCCTGGATATTCTTCGGGCAGCATGTCCTGAAACAGTTGTTTGCGCATTCTGATCGCATTTTCCAGGGCCTCGTTGGGTGGTAGCCCCATAGCCTCTTCCAAATGACGCTTGGTCTTCATGATGGACCTGTGCGTGAGGTCGCCTTTCATTTCAAGCGGTAGTAAGGTATACTGTTCATAGATCGCCATGGCTGTTTTCCTGATGCGAGGGCGCATTTGGGTGTACGCCTGTTGTAAATTATCCTCTCCGGCGTCCTCGATCGCTGCAGCATAAGTATTGATAGCAATACGATCCCAGAATGTAGGTTCTGCCTCACTTTCCACGGACGTAGGCTGACTATCTGAGGTCAAGCTCTCCGTATCACTAGATAGACTCTCAGCAATCTCTGTTTCGGTATCAGTCGATACAGTCTAAGCAGTCTCTGTATCAGCATCCGCCTCAACGGACTCCTCGGAGTCTTCAATCCCATGTATATTTTTCTGGTGTCGCATCATATCGTAATGTCTGGTGAACGTGCGTTCGCACTCAAAGCAAATATAAGCCATGTTGACGGTTGAACGTCGACTGTGCGTGTTTTTGGAAATACGCTTGCTTTTATAGACAGTAACGCCCATCAACGCTTAGCTTAACGCTTCAACGCCCTGGTGAATTAGCTCAGAAACTCTGATTTCCATGGAATTGACTCCAATTCATCGAAATACAGTGACGCCCGTCAACGCCCGTCGTTACGTCTTAACGCCCGTCTCAACGCCTTAACACACTTTCTTAACGCTTTAACGTCGTTTAATGATGCGTTCGAACAAATGTTTCTTTTGCGCTATTGCTCTGACATACGCCGCTTTCCAGTTCATGCCCGAGGTTTTCAACATCGACGCTGTTCTTTCAATTTCCATATGGACTGGGTCCTTATCCAACAATTTCATATGGGTCACGAGATCCACATACCGCTGACGTAAAGCCCGTCGTAGTCTGGGTGCCAATCTGTTATGGGCTAAAATGGCGGCTTCGAATACTCTTTTGGTGCTGAAACTTACCTGCTAGCTGGTGTCCATACTGAACAAATCCTTCCATAGCCTCTAGTTCACATTATGTTCCTCAACCTCGGGTTGGTCCTTCACGGTTGGGTGATATTCCGGGACTGATGGTATGAAGGGGCCCCGCTGTATGGGGGTGGGTTGCTACTGCTGCCCTACCAGATGTGGACTCGGTGGATGGTGTCGGGATATATGACGTTGCGGTGATCCCTCGCCGGGTAGCGGGTGGGTTGTCAGCCGGCGATCTTCGGGGGTATGGGCTTTTAAATCTATGAATAGGTAGCCGTACGGACGACTTGTTGCCCCTTGAATCGCCTGCATGAAATGGTCGATGTTCTGAGGATAAATTCGACTACCAAACACACGCATTTGTGCTCTGTCAATGGGATTGGAGAACAACACAAAGTATTGGCAGTTCAAGGCAATATCTCTGGACGCCTTCCCTTGAGGAAAGAGATTCTGGGTCAAATAGATGACGGACAGATTCCTATGATGGGAGCCTTTAGTAAACAAATCGGCAACGTGTGAATTGTCCTTGGCCGCACTCATCAGATCATCTAGCACTACCACGTTGGTTTGCTCGGGGTCAAAGTAATACGGTTCGTCTATGTCGTGAGGAATCCCTGGGACGAAACTCACATTCTGTAATCCCGTAGTTTCGTAGGCGGGCTGCCATTGGCCATAACACCAAACAACACGTGTCGGAGCTGGGGTTGCCACACCTTCCTCTAAGAACTTCATCACCCAGGACGTCTTTCCACATGCCGTAGGGCCGCTCACCGTCATTGTATAGGGATGCTCTACTGCACTTGTTGGACCTATAGCGGCACTCGGCGGTGTCTCTTGGTTGTGTTTGCCTTGAATGTGCCTGAGCACACTATCGCGACTAGAGAAGGTTCTCTGACAGAACGTACACGTACACGACATGTTGATCTGTCGACCAATACATAAGGACTGATGAGGGACACATGTTCTTTCTTATATGTACAGACACCACCACCAATACCACCACCACACAATACCACCACACACACATACACAAACACCACCATCACCACATTCCACCACCACCACCACCACCACCACCACCGCCACCGTGGTGGTGGGAGCTCCCGTGTGGCAGAGCTCTTGGATCGGAGCTCTTGGAGCTCAAAGCGTGTGGAGCTCAGAGCTCGGAAGTGGCATTTGCATATGACCTCTGTGAGGTCACTTCCGCTTCCGTTCACATGACCGGAACTGACCTTTGACCCCTGCGCGCGCTAACAATACCGGATAAAAATTGCGCGCAGGGGTCAAAGGTCAGTTCCGATCATATGAACGGAAGCGGAAGTGACCTCACAGAGGTCATATGCAAATGTCACTTCCGAGCTCTGAGCTCCATAGGCTTTGAGCTCCAAGAGCTCTGCCACACGGGAGCTCCCACCACCACCACCGGGCGTTGACGCCCGTCAACGCCAGGTGGTGGCGGCGGTGGTGGTGGTGGTGGTGGTGGAATGTGGTGGTGGTGGTGTGTGTGTATGTGTGTGGTGGTGGTAGTGTGTGGTGGTGGTGTTGGTGGTGGTGTCTGTACATATAAGAATGAACATGTGTCCCTCATCAGTCCTTATGTATTGGTCGACAGATCAACATGTCGTGTACGTGTACGTTCTGTCAGAGAACCTTCTCTCGTCGCGATAGTATGCTCAGGAACATTCAAGGCAAACACAACCACCGAGTCACCGCCGAGTCCCGCTATAGGTCCAACAAGTGCAGTAGAGCATCCCTATACGATGACGGTGAGCGGCCCTACGGCATGCGGAAAGACGTCCTGGGTGATGAAGTTCTTGGAGGAAGGCGTGGCAACCCCAGCTCCGACACGTGTTGTTTGGTGTTATAGCCAATGGCAGCCCGCCTACGAAACTACGCGATTACAGAATGTGAGTTTCGTCCCAGGGATTCCTCACGACATAGACGAACCGTATTACTTTGACCCCGAGCAAACCACGTGGTAGTGCTAGATGATCTGATGAGTGCGGCCAAGGACAATTCACACGTTGCCGACTTGTTTACTAAAGGATCCCATCATAGGAATCTGTCCGTCATCTATTTGACCCAGAATCTCTTTCCTCAAGGGAAGGCGTCCAGAAATATTGCCTTGAACTGCCAATACTTTGTGTTGTTCTCCAAGCCCATTGACAGAGCACAAATGCGTGTGTTTGGTAGTCGAATTTATCCTCAGAACATCGACCATTTCATGCAGGCGTTTCAACGGACAACGAGTCGTCCGTACGGCTACCTATTCGTAGATTCAAAAGCCCATACCCCCGAAGATCGCCGGCTGACGACCCACCTGCTACCCGGCGAGGGATCACCGCAACGTCATATATCCCGACACCATCCACCGAGTCCACATCTGGTAGGGCAGCAGCAGCAACCCACCCCCATACAGCGGGGCCCCTTCATACCATCAGTCCCGGAATATCACCCAACCGTGAAGGACCAACCCGAGGTTGAAGAACATAATGTGAACTAGAGGCTATGGAAGGATTTGTTCAAAGAAAGTATGGACGCCGAGCTGGGCGAGATGTTGGAGGCCACAGGAAACAAGTTTCAACGCAAAGGGTATTCGAAAGAGGAAGCCGCTATTTTAGCCCATAACAGACTGGCACCCAGACTACGACGGGCTTTACGTCAGCGGTATGTCGACCTCGTGACCCATATGAAATTGTTGGATAAGGACCCAGTCCATATGGAAATTGAAAGAACAGCGTCGATGTTGAAAACCTCGGGCATGAACTGGAAAGCGGCGTATGTCAGAGCAATAGCACAAAAGAAACATTTGTTCGAACGCATCATTAAACGACGTTAAAGCGTTAAGAAAGTGTGTTAAGGCGTTGAGACGGGCGTTAAGGCGTAACGACGGGCGTTGACGGGCGTCACTGTATTTCGATGAATTGGAGTCAATTCCATGGAAATCAGAGCTTCTGAGCTAATTCACCAGGGCGTTGAAGCGTTAAGCTAAGCGTTGATGGGCGTTACTGTCTATAAAAGCAAGCGTATTTCCAAAAACACGCACAGTCGACGTTCAACCGTCAACATGGCTTATACTTGCTCTGAGTGCGAACGCACGTTCACCAGACATTACGATATGATGCGACACCAGAAAAATATACATGGGATTGATACGGAGAGCTTGACCTCAGATAGTCAGCCTACGTCCGTGGAAAGTGAGGCAGAACCTACATTCTGGGATCGTATTGCTATCAATACTTACGCTGCAGCCATCGAGGACGCCGGAGAGGATAATTTACAACAGGCGTACACCCAAATGCGCCCTCGCATCAGGAAAACAGCCATGGCGATCTATGAACAGTATACCTTACTACCGCTTGAAATGAAAGGCGACCCCACGCACAGGTCCATCATGAAGACCAATCGTCACTTGGAAGAGGCTACGGCGCTACCACACACCGAGGCCCTGGAAAATGCGATCAGAATGCGCAAACAGCTGGTTCAGGACATGCTGCCCGAAGAATATCCAGGCCTGCCCGACGACGCTTAGGTCACACCGAGCAAAGATGAAACTTTTTGAAATGGCGACTTCTGATTGGACAAGAATACATCTAACGGACAGGAACGAATATGACAGATGCAAATGGTGGCCTCTGATTGGGCAAGAGTCTTTTTGAGTTGAAAGAACAGCGTCGATGTTGAAAACCTCGGGCATGAACTGGAAAGCGGCGTATGTCAGAGCAATAGCACAAAAGAAACATTTGTTCGAACGCATCATTAAACGACGTTAAAGCGTCAAGAAAGTGTGTTAAGGCGTTGAGACGGGCGTTAAGGCGTAACGACGGGCGTTGACGGGCGTCACTGTATTTCGATGAATTGGAGTCAATTCCATGGAAATCAGAGCTTCTGAGCTAATTAACCAGGGCGTTGAAGCGTTAAGCTAAGCGTTGATGGGCGTTACTGTCTATAAAAGCAAGCGTATTTCCAAAAACACGCACAGTCGACGTTCAACCGTCAACATGGCTTATACTTGCTCTGAGTGCGAACGCACGTTCACCAGACATTACGATATGATGCGACACCAGAAAAATATACATGGGATTGATACGGAGAGCTTGACCTCAGATAGTCAGCCTACGTCCGTGGAAAGTGAGGCAGAACCTACATTCTGGGATCGTATTGCTATCAATACTTACGCTGCAGCCATCGAGGACGCCGGAGAGGATAATTTACAACAGGCGTACACCCAAATGCGCCCTCGCATCAGGAAAACAGCCATGGCGATCTATGAACAGTATACCTTACTACCGCTTGAAATGAAAGGCGACCCCACGCACAGGTCCATCATGAAGACCAATCGTCACTTGGAAGAGGCTACGGCGCTACCACACACCGAGGCCCTGGAAAATGCGATCAGAATGCGCAAACAGCTGTTTCAGGACATGCTGCCCGAAGAATATCCAGGCCTGCCCGACGACGCTTAGGTCACACCGAGCAAAGATGAAACTTTTTGAAATGGCGACTTCTGATTGGACAAGAATACATCTAACGGACAGGAACGAATATGACAGATGCAAATGGTGGCCTCTGATTGGGCAAGAGTCTTTTTGAGTTGTAAACATACCCAACGCAGCTCCCACAGCGTTGGTATGATGTAACATTGGGGAAAATAAACTATATGAAAAAAACTTCTTGTTGTTGTTGTTCTCTCAAGTGTCATCCTTGTTGTTGTTGTTGTTCTCTCTCCGGTCTATATCATGGCGTCTAGGCATTATGTTAGAGCGTTAAGGCGTAACTACGAGCGTTGACGGGCGTCACTGCATTTCGAAGAATTAGTGACAATTCCATGGAATATCTAGAAAATCAGAACTTCTGCGCTATTTCACCAGGGCGTTGAAGCGTTAAGCTTGGCGTTGGCGGTCGTTGCTACAAGATGACACCTCACACGACGCATTCGGACCAAGGATGGTCCATCTCTACACAAAATACCTTCCTTCACTGCCCCAAAATGTCCACTTTCGCTACTACTCGTACTGATGACGTCACCAATGACGTCACAGATGACGTGGACAGTCCTCAAATCGGGGTCTACACCCCAAGAGCTACAAAAGAACACCCCGCACGACGCATTCGGACCAAGGATGGTCCATCTCGACACCAAAAATCTTCCTGCACTGCCCCAAAATGGCCACTTTACTTACTACAACCAACTGCGCATGCGCAGATTGACGCGACTTGCATTTAAAAACACGCCATTCTGACTCTATCCCACACAAGCTTCACTTTGACACCTTCCACGACCCATTCGGACCCATAGCGGTCCATCTCTAGTAAAGTCCGTGTTCCGCTTTTTATACTTTCGGGAAAAATCCTGATTTTACATGCCCCCACCCATGCACCCAGGCCCCGATAAGCCCGGGGACCGATATGACCCCTTTTGGATAGGGTTGATAGGTGTTTTCCCCTAGTTTAGGGATAAAGTCCGTGTTCCGCTTTTTATATTTTCGGGACAGATCCTAATGTTACATACACCCACTCCTCCACTCTCTCAGCAGGCCCCGATAAGCCAGGGACCGATATTAGCCCTTTGAGATAGGGTTCTATAGGAGTTTTCCCCTATTTTAGCGGTAAAGTCCGTGTTCCGCTTTTTATATTTTCGGGACAAATCCTAATTTTACATACACCCACTCCAGGCAGAACCCGATAAGCCAGGGACCGATATTAGCCCTTTGGGATAGAGTTGATAGGGGTTTTCCCCTATTTTAGAGGTAAAGTCCGTGTTCCGCTTTTTATATTTTCGAGACAAATCCTCATTTTACATACACCCACCCATGACTTGCAAAATCCTTCCGTAGGGACCCCAAGTCCCCGACTCAAATAAATGGACGGCATACAAGTCCGTACATGCACTCCTAATCACGTGACCGCCGCATGATGGAAAAAACCCAGAACCAAGTCAGTACATCCATAGTCATACCCATCAAGTCTGGACATGCCTTGATCTCGGGGAGCCAGGCGTTCGGCACGTGAGCTCACTCACGCAGACGCCAGACCAGGTGTTCACGGTCGCCGCAACATTGTAGCAAACGTGCAACATTGTTGCAATTCGGGGAGCCAGGTGTTCGGCACGTGAACTCACTCACGCAGACACGTAGGCACCAGGTCAGGTGTTCGACGGCATACAAGTCCGTACATGCACTCCTAATCACGTGACCGCCGCATGATGGAAAAAACCCAGAACCAAGTCAGTACATCCCATACAGTCATACCCAGGTCACGCCCGATTCACGCAGACCGGAAGTGACGTCATACACCTGCGCACTCCCCGTGATGGAAAAAACCCAGACACAAGTCAATACATGCATTCCATACAGTCAGACATACCCTCAGCCCTCTATTTACTTGGGGCTACTTTCTGTCCGCGGAGGCAGACCACATCACCGCCAAACCGCATCATCGCGGAGGAATCCCCTAATTGACCTCTCGACCTCGGCCAAATCACTTTTAGTCGGTAGGGGTGCAAGGTTGATCAAAGGTCAATAAGGCCTTATCTCTTCGCTGTATTCTCAAGTGCACTCATTGACCTTTGACCCTTACCGACTAAAAGTGGTTTGGCCGAGGTCGAGAGGTCAATACGACTCGAAATCAACCCTATATACTACTACGGTGGTATGGTTTGTCAGCTTCGTTGCGTTCATTGTTGTCTCAACTTCTCATTCAATGGTCCCCTGAAAATGTAGCGCAAGCAGCTGCACCGAAATGCAACATAAGGCCATAAAGCATGTCGCAAACGTAATCTTTTAGAATTGGGGTTAATCAAAATAATATTAATTTTATTGCAGTTTCAATATATTTCAATTATGTTACAATACGACGCTATACGAACGCTATATGGAGTAATGTCTGTTATCGATTCAACCGCTTTTGATGAAAGGTGGGTTCAACATATCTGTCGGTGGACATGTGATATGAATTAGATACACTTGCAATTCAATTACTAGTACCTACTGAATTTTAAACAGATGGCTCGACTGTATTCATAGTCGGCTTAAGAATGATTGAGAATATGTTTGCTCACATAAAGGTGCAAAGTTATGCCATTATATTCAGTACGTGCGCCTATCGTCAGTTGGTCGAAGATGTGGACGTGGCAGAAACCATTCACATTGTACATGACATGTTCACCCAATAACTATAATATATTAGATGAAATCTAGTACTCATATTCTTTGATGTTTTTCAATCAAGGATTGTGATCTCGATACAGGTGACATTGATCTGCTTTGAGTGACAAGTCGTTTCATTCCATCTCACTCAGCATAGAGGTTAACTGTTACAGGTCCCTCTGTTTCACATCATGCACGTTTCATTGCCATGCATGGTATGAACAACATGTAGTTAGACTTTTACCATTAGAAGAGCGGCTTTTTCTTTCAATATGGCCGTATCCTCAAATTCGAGTGACACGGTACATCCATCAATATTTCAAGATCATCTAATTATAGAATTGATGATTTTGTATTCAGATTGTTAACCTTGTTTTGTACTGGGATTTAAACCTTTCCCAATATATTGAGGAACCATCACACTGCAAACGCAAATTTAATCAAGGTATTTGGGCGATGTTGTCAGCAGTCGAGCCGGCGGTCTGTTATTTGCTGGCTCCAGCCACAGGGGCTCGTTACCGTTGTTAATTGGTTAAATAGGTTGATTATAGGGGGGGGGTCGAGGTCGGTAATAACCTCTTTTATTCCGACCTCGCCTCAACTATTTTATTAACAACGGTAACGAGCCCCTGTGGCTCCAGCCTCCTATGCCTTTCCAAGGCAAGGAGCACTTCTTTCGATGGAGGAAAAAAGGAGAATTTTAAATCTATGAATACGTTAAGTTCGGATAGTGGGTCACTTTGACGATAAAAATAAATATTATCTGTTACCCATCGGCTATGCAAAATATTATCAAAAACTTGTACAGTAATCAAAGATTCTATACATAACAATTAAAATAATCACTTTGCTCTAAATTTGTTTGTAAATATTCTTCTGTTACCCATCGGCTATGCAAAATATTACCATAAACTTGTATAGTAATCAAAAATTCTATACATAACAATTAAAATAATCACTTTGCTCTAAATTTGTTTGTAAATATTCTTCAAACTTTTCTCACAAATATCATATCTCAGAAGATCGCTATCAGAAGAAGTATCTAGGAATTCGACAAGGAATAGTCCTACGTAAAACTAATTATACTAGCAAATTAACTTCCTAACAATATGGTCTAGCATCCATATTACAAATTTTATTGAATATAGCCCTGAAGAAAACAACATTTTAACGGCCAAACTATCTCGAAACGCGCATGGTCACCCACTCGCCTAATTATACAATGACCGCTCTGACAAGAGGCACAGTGGAACGGGATACAAAACATTGATGTCCACCCAAGGTGAATCGTTTCACTTAGGGAACTATATACATTTAAGTAATTGTATCCCATCCATAGTACTTCGTCTCGTGTCCCGAAATTTGTATTATTGCCAAAATTGTTGTCCAAATGCTCGCGAGGCTGGAATCCAGCAAACAGCTGATCAGCACAGTTCATGATTTGCCATTCAAAGTCCATGAATCAGGAATCTGGATTGAATTCATCATAAATCGTAACGAATCTGTTTAATTATTCTTCGTCCTGAAGTGACTGACTCCCGTTTCAGAAATATATGGTTTGATAATCAGTTCCTTCTGATTAATACGTGGCGAAAACTTTACCGGCAAAGATGGATATCGATTCGCTGGGAATTTTTCGAGATATACCGACCCACCCTAGGGTGTGTTCACTTTCTGTAAAACCGCATGCATTAAATAAAAATCTAAATTCATTTCCATCGTTTCGAGTATTATAATATAGATATCGTTTCTGTATCTTCATTGCTTTCTCGTAACACGATTGCCGGAATTCTACGGAAATTCGCTGAGGGAGTGTTGCATCTAAAGATCAACTTAACGGAAACCAGAATCAAAATTGGATATATATCATCAGAGCTATCAACTATTCATTGCGATTTCCGGCGAATTCAATCCAGATTCCCGGGCAATAGGTACATCAATTTCTGTGCAGGGTATGTCAGTTACGTCACATGACGTCAAAAGTGGTAATTCGACAAAAGTGTGGAGTTCAACGCCTACATCTGACAGGACTGAAAGGCGCGGTATAAAACCTCCCGTGTGAGAAGCTAAAGATAGTACAATACTGTCCTATATCCGTTGAGATCGAACTAGTGAATTTCACACTAGTGGCTCTCTAAACGGTAAGTACAACAGTTTGAAATCCATTTTTTTTATTATATGTGTCTTAAGTACGTTTTCGCCTTCATTGTCAGGGTCACAGCTTAGAGTCAATATCCTCATATTTGTTTCGGGGCTTTAACTATAAGGTGACATTAAGAAAACAGTTGATTTAAAAACAATGGCTCAGCTGTTCAGTAATATTTCCCCGTTGATTGGTTTTTATCTTTTGGATTTTTTTGTCTCTAAATTTATTTTGTTGTCTACATTTATACAGATAAACTGCATTTGTATCCGTTAATAATTCTGAAGAAACAGCACTCTACAATATATAGCATTACGGTGTATACCGATACTGTATGTCACCCAAAGTACATTCACATATTCCATCGTCTTGAGCAAGAATACAAATACAATTTCAAGCGACCTTTTTTAAAACGACAGGAGATACAATACATGTTTCTAACGCAATATAGCCTCGCATGAATTTGAATTTGTATTCTCACTGAAGAACACAAAAAATGTGAAAGTACTTTGAGGGAAGTACATAACCCGTCATGCTATTTTCGCATAGTCTGATAGTAATGACGAATAGTATTTCTATCGATTAATTTCGAAATGAAAAGTAAGATATCTTTCAATCCCCTCAGGATATAAAAGCACACGCCAGACGTCCACAATGGGGACTGTGAAGTATCTCACATTGTTTGTTTTCCTGGGAATTCTGGTTTCCCAAACTGATGGATTTTGGTTCCTGAAAAGCAACACAGAGACCGAGAAGAGCCCCAAGGGTAAGGATGCGTTCACTGCCAAAAAATTTCCACAAAATTCACGGTTGAAAAACGAACGCTTAGGGTATCAACTACATGTATCAACCGTATAAATAGCCATTACTGTAGAATTGTTTTCACGGTCGTGCAGTTGGTCGAACGAGTATTGCCACAAAGTAGCCTAATTCAAATAGATGACATATCTGATGTTCCTGGTACGTCATCTCTGATATCTCTGCTCTTTCGGGAACTTTGGAATTTATTCGGAATTTCTCGGAGATAGTGCTTCATTGATTTCCGTTCTGGTAGAAACGTCAGTTGTCAATTGATCTTACGTCATAGCAAGCCAAATGTATTTTCATCCGCATAATAATTGCCGGTCGGACAGTCCATGCCTTCAGCTGTCATCAGTTCCACTGTAGAACATGCATTCATTTTGGGGGGAGAGGGGGTAGATGTGCTATTTAAACCAACGAGTGTTGTTACCTTCTCGTAAAATCCAGGAACAAGAACAATTGGGATTCATTTAAAAGTATGTATAAGCACTTTCAAATGTTACCCATAGAGTTACACCGGTTAAGATTAGAATTAAGCGGAATTCAGACTAACGGTATATATGGACTTCACATATGGTATATTCCTGTGTACAATCTTTACTGTTCTGGTCTATGATATGCGGATTCACGAATTATGTTTTAATACTGTCCTGTGAGGTAATTCGCCTTTGATCCGTTTTCTAACACTTCGGATTGCAGTAATAAACTTGAAGTTCTATAATTATCTCTGTGCCCTAGAAACATGCGAACATCATTAAGCCGGGAAGACAATGTATGTTCGGTGTGTAAAATATACAGCTCATGTCGTGCTTAAAAAAAAAGAACCATCTGTCAGTTGGGAATTCCATATCGGTGCCCACCAGTCTACTAACCTGTACATTTAAGGGCTAATGTATGTCAGGTGTCGATATATTGATATACAACGTGTGTCCCGAAAGCCCTACTTTATTTTTTCAGACTAGCCAGGGAATTTACTGTCCCATTCAAGCGTTACATATGCATCATGTAAAATCAAAATAGTTAAGTAAAATTCTAGCACATCTGATGTAGACGGTCTAATGTATGAGAAGTTATCGATGAACAAGCGGTACAGGTATTAAGCGAGTGAAATATGGCGACGATTGATGATGAAATGGGGTCAAAAATATAAGGGTCTAGTCCGTCATTCAATATTTAGCCGTCGTCCATTAAAGAATTTCCACGAACATAATTCAAAGACTTAATTCTTATAACAACAGCATTAACACCAAATTCAGAAAAGCAATCATCATGATCATAGTATATGCTAGTTTCGTCCAAGAGAGAAGCGGTCAACAGTTTCCAATGATGCAGGCAAGACCCCATGGTGTTTAAAAATATCAAATCCTAATCGCGGATCGGTATTCTTAATCCATATGATATTCGTTTCAAAGAGTACATATACGTGTTTGGAATGGAAGAAAAACTATGGAATGTTGTGAAATGCTTTGTTTTCAAGAGAACTGTTTCTGTGTGATTCTAAGTGTACACAAATGGGACGTCTTTTGCGCTAGACATGTTTTGGACATATATAATATACCCTCACGAAATATACGTGTATCTTACATGGACATATAAGTGAGACCCATCTTACGATCAAAGGTAACCTGACTAAAACGGTATCGTCCTCGAAGTTTAGCGTGATTCTAGCCCAGGCTGATTAATATGGCAGGGATAAGTATAAATTTGTGCTTTTATACCGGTAAATTCTGGGCATGAACGTAGATTTGTCATATGCGTCGCCTTTGGACAGGCACGAATTTATTTTATTCAAACTAATATGATGTTTTATCTCAAATATTTGTCAATAGTTTATAGCTTTTCGCTTTTATATAAAAAAGATGTGGGTCTACTTTTCAAAGTTGCTTGAAATTATCGGGAACAAACAAAGAGAAAAACCGAGCGTACATTTTCAGGTAGAAACAACAGGAGGAGTACATGTGTATGGATTATTCGAACTCTATGTATATATACATGAGCAGTGTGACTAACGTCACAGGACCTACGAAGTAGAGTAGGCATTAGGACTCGAACGCGAACTGAACTCTTGGAAATCCCCACCCCCAGTTAAAATCCTGCCAATATTAAGATGGGCACCGCCCAAGTCAGAATCGCCAGTGATTTTCACCAAAAATCACCAGGAATTTTCATCGAAAGTAGGTCAGCTCAGAACTTGTTGGTAACAGTCTTCTAATGCGCCTTCATTTTAACTAAAGGAAACAGATTGAATAATAAAGGTTCAGTAGATTTCAAGCTTTACGTGTGAAAATACATTTACATCTCTTTAATGGTTTTCAGTGCCCTTGTCCAGGATCAAAACAACGTTTTGAATCACATTATTTTCCCAACAATACAACATATTTTTATATATAGTACTATAGTAGAAAGGTTGCATTTATGTAGTTTACGGTAGTTCAACTCAAGACCAACACCTTCTCTGCACAAGATAATAATGATTCTATGTCATTCTCCTGAGCATAACCGGTACAAAGACGAATAAATAGCGTCTCAACATCACGTTGTTATCTAGATATATGAGACAACACATTTTGGGTATCGGCAATCTGATGAATGTACTATTCCGGTTTTCTTGTTTCACACTATATTCTATGGCGGTTGATCGGTGATTTTCTTCATTGATAAACGTTAAACCACCTCAGCTTCGTTGTGTGAATCGGAATTGCATTGCTGTGACACACCAGCACACTCCGTGGCAGTGATTCTGTATCCCCTAATCAAGGAATCAAAATGGATCAAGATTTGAAATGACAAGAAAAATTTAGACATATTTTGTTTACACATGTAATTTTTTGTTTAAATTATATCCAAGTGTGATATATAGGCCTAGTCAATATTCAAGAGGTACAAAAAATCTCAAGTTATCATATTTCCACATCATGATCAAAGTTACTTTATCTAGTTAAATTCTACCAAAAGCAGACCCTTTAAACATGCCGTCATGGCTTTGTTTCGCCCTCAGTAAACTGTTATCATTGTCGCTCACACAGACTAATCTGAAGGATGATACCACATCTTTCTTTCTTCTGCTGGGTTATTGCACCAGGATGACTTAATTGGTTGATGTAGGATATTTCACCATCAGTGGGTAATCTGACCTGAATTTGAAGCCTGCTGTGGTCAGTGATGAAATGTTTGGATGTGAAATAGGATACACGTTAAAGGCCACAGTTTACATGTATCTATAACAATATACTGAATTGTGTGTATTAAGGCTGGCATAGCGGTGTAGATAAATGCACTAACAAATGATGGAAAATTAGCATTTCCCATTTCATACATGGCAGTGTGACTAACGTCACAGGACCTACGAAGTACAGTAGGCATTAGGACTCGAACGCGAACTGAACTCTTGGAAATCCCCACCCCCAGTTAAAATCCTGCCTATATTAAGATGGGCACCGCCCAAGTCAGAATCGCCAGTGATTTTCATCAAAAATCACCAGAAATTTTCATCAAAAGTAGGTCAGCTCAGAACTTGTTGGTAACAGTCTCCTAATGCGCCTTCATTCCAAAATAAATAACGATCGCCGATTTAATTTTACAATTTTTTAATTAAAGGAAACAGATTGAATAATATAGGTTCAGTAGATTTCAAGCTTTACGTGTGAAAATACATTTACATCTCTTTAATGGTTTTCAGTGCCCTTGTACAGGATCAAAACAACTTTTTGAATCACATTATTTTCCCAACAATACAGCAAATTTTTATATATAGTACTATAGTAGAAAGGTAGCATTTATGTAGTTTACGGTAATTCAACTCAAGACCAACACCTTCTATGCACAAGATAATAATGATTCTATGTCATTCTTCTGAGCATAACCGGTACAAAGACGAATAAATAGCGTCTCTACATCACGTTATCTAGATATATGAGACAACACATTTTGGGCATCGGCAATCTGATGAATGTACTATTCCGGTTTTCTTGTTTCACATTATATTCTATGGCGGTTGATCGGTGATTTTCTTCATTGATAAACGTTAAACCACCTCATTTTCGTTGTGTGAATCGGAATTGCTGTGACATACCAACACACTCCGTGGCAGTGATTCTGTATCCCCTAACCAAGGAATCAAAATGGATCAAGATTTGAAATGACAAGAGAAATTTAGACATATTTTGTTTACACATGTAATTTTTTGTTCAAATTATATCCAAGTGTATATATAGTCAATATTCAAGAGGTACAAAAAAAACTCCAAAGTATGTCCTCATTTTCACATCCATGCCAAGAAATACTGCATTGAAAAGGGTCCATTTAGCCTACCCTGTTTTATCGCTCTAATCAGCAAATGGCGGGGTCATATTTCTGCTGTCAAAATTGTATTTCCCTCCAAAGTCTTAACCCTTGAATCCAAGTCGCACACTCTCTGTTTAATAGGGCCATGTGGCATACAGTGGAAACATCAATGACAGGGTATTTTTAGCAGCAGTGGGTAATTTGACCTGAATGTGGTCAGTGATGAAGTGTTTGGATGTGAAATAGGATACACGTTAAAGGCTACAGTATACATTTATCTATAACAATATACTGAAGTGTTAATTATAAATCTAATTTTAATCAGAATTATTTCAGATCAGAACTTGCTGGTAACAATGCCCTAATGCACGTTTATGCCAAAAATCAAGGCTCTAATGTCAACGGTTCTCCTTATTTTGCCGATGAAAGAATTTGGATGGACTGACTGACTGCCTGACTGACTGACTCATTACCGGACAATTTGCGATCTGTAGCCTACTTCGTAGGAATATACAAGCATTAACTAGAGGCTTAAACTACATGAATGCTGAGATAGCTTTAACTAATTCTGCTAGGCTGTCTGCATTCAGACAGTACAGCCTACATGATTTTTACTCTGCAAAGTTTAGGACCTCTCACTGAGCCAGTCACCCAACACACACAGCTGGTTGGTGTTATCTCCTTGCCAGGGAAAAGCTGGGACTATTAGTGACAAGTGACAAGCCTTAATGACTTTTAAATCCACTGATAAGGAGGTCCCCTGGCTTCATGGTCATAAAAGGAACATGATACTTTATCCAGGCCCAGTCAATTTTGTTACAGGCCACATCGATGGTATGTATCTATAACAATATACTTAAGTGTTAATTATAAATCTAATTTTTAATCAGAATTATTTCAGATCAGAACTTGCTGGTAACAATGCCCTAATGCACGTTTATGCCAAAAATCAAGGTTCTAATGTCAACGGTTCTCCTTATTTTGCCGACGAAAGGATTTGGATGGACTGACTGACTGACTGACTGACTGACTCATTACCGGACAATTTGCGATCTGTAGCCTACTTCGTAGGAAAAAACAATTACGGATGGCATATCCCACCACTGTGTATACAGTGAAACATACAGCCAAGGCTTCCCGATGGGCATGACAGTGTACTCGCTGAGCCATCAATAAATAATAAAAAAAATAATTATAAATCAAATTTTAATCAGAATTCGGTCAACTCAAAACTTGCTCGTAACAATGCCCTAATGCACGTTCATGCCAAATATCAAGGTTCTAATGTCAACGGTTCTCCTTATTTTGCCGACGAAAGGATTCGGATGGACTGACTGACTGACTCATTACCGGACAATTTGCGGTCTGTAGCCTACTTCGTAGGAATATACTTCGTACGCAAGCACACTTATGATGCGACAATAATAAGAACAACATCAGCAACAACTCATATTTCATACACAGTGAGGCGGACACATTCAGTCTTGCAGGAAGTTGATGGCAATCCCGATTACAGTTCTGATTGTTTGAAACAATAACTTGTCAGAGAGGAATTTCTCTGGCGTCCACTTGACTCGATGTCCTGTTGATAAGTGTCACTGGAGATGGAGTTTGGGGCTTTTTAGTCAGGTTCCCTTTTATCGTAAGATGGGTCTCACTTACATGTATATCTCATTGTACGATAAATGAATATGTACTATACATCTGGTGTGTCCTGTACGGATACAATACAAATGTCGAATACATGTCTCGCTCAAATCGCTAGCTTCCCGTCAATTAGTCTACATTATTTCATTTGCTAGAATTTCACATGACTATTTTGTAATGCTTGAAGGGTAGAGTATAAATTCCCTGGCTTGTCTGCAAACATATGAAGTAGAGCCTCCAGGATATACATTATCTTCCTGACATAATGATGTTCGCATGTTTCTAGGCCACAGAATTAACATTCCCACGAAGTAGGCTCTCATTTGCAAATTGTCCGGTAATGAGTGAGTGAGTGAGTCAGTCAGTCCATCCGAGTCCTTTCGTCGGCAAAATAAGGAGAACCGTTGACATTAGAACCTTGATTTTTGGGATGAACGTGCATTATGGGACTGTTACCAGCAAGTTCTGAGTTGACCTAATTTTGATGAACATTTCTGGTGATTTTTGATGAAAATCTCTGGTGATTCTTAGTTGGGCTGTGCCCATCCTAATATAGACAGGATTTCAACTTGGGTGGGGGATTTCCAAGAGTTCAGTGCGCGTCGGAGTCATAATGCCTACCCTACTTCGTAGGTCCTGTGACGTTAGTCATACTGCCATGTAGGAGTACTGCAATCTGAATTCTTAGCAAACGGATCGAAGACGGATTCTCTCACAGTACAGCATTAAAACACATGGCAGTGTGACTAACGTCACAGGACCTACGTAATAGGGTTTGATATAAGTGTGTACTCGAGAGATGACTTGGGGGCCCTGTGTGCTACCATGAGAGAATTTATATAGCGTCTCTAAATTGACAGTGGGAACGATTAACTTTTCCAGATCTCACCGCTGGTGAGTCGTTAGCGTAGCAACTATTATCGCCCTCAGTTTCTATTACCCTGGACACTGATCAGCCCAGCAGTACAGCACGAGGTGTTGGGGGGAGAGTCCGAGAGAGCACCCCCCACCTTCTCGGCATTAGGCGATTTTTTTTTAATTAGCGTAGGGAATGGTGCTCTGTCAGAGCAGTTGAGAAGTAAATGTTTCTAGTCCCAAATAAGACAGGAAACTGGAAAAGAAACACAAATTTGAAGTGAGAAAGGTCAAGATCAGAGATTTGTTAGAATGCAAGAATCAAATCAGGCATCACTAGAGAGTCATTCTCCATGGATATATTTATTTGGCATTCAACTTCAAGGTACCTCATCTGAAGAGAGTACAAAATAATAATCAATGAACAATAAAGCACACACGAAAAAAATAAACAACTGGTTATAGGTTACTGAATTTAAAACACAACGATGATTTTATTATCGATTTCTTCAGTAATAACAGATAATAGGGTCATTGTTGTGTTTAAATTTAGTAATTTCTCTCATAAAATCCAGTAATTTTTTATTTCTTTTTGAGGTAGAACATTTTTTAACTAATGACTGAACTGAAGAAATTATGCAATGTTGTATAGGCTGGATATACAAAACGTGCAGTATAATATGCCTTCAATCTCAACGGAATTCCAAGACCAGCAAATGAGTGAAAACGGATACCATCGGAATGTGTGTCAACATTACAATGTATGGTCAGTTAGGCTAAAAATAGATTACTCAGGAATCTCCAGTTTAATACTAGATTCAAGTGTACTGTTAAACTAGCCATTTTATAGATATCTCATAGTACAGTAGATCTAATAGACTGATTACGACGTACGAGCGAGCGCACACATGCATGTGTGCTTTTAATATAGATATAATTAAAATATTTTTTGGAAGCTGACGTTTTAGAACAACAACAACGACCACCGAAAGCCAACATTTACCTTC
Source organism: Hanleya hanleyi (assembly GCA_036873755.1). Classification (NCBI taxonomy): domain Eukaryota; kingdom Metazoa; phylum Mollusca; class Polyplacophora; order Lepidopleurida; family Hanleyidae; genus Hanleya; species Hanleya hanleyi. Next base: position 20,489 of record JAVTVY010004560.1, read on the forward strand.
ATTGGACCTCTGACGCTTATGTGAGAAGAAGTTTTTCAAAGTTGTTTCGCGCTTCATGACAATGATTTATAAAATACATGTCAAGTGATATTCGTGGCTTGGTAAAACTTCGCAGCAGACGAAATAACAACCTCCATTCTCCGATCAAATGATTTGCTTCCTTCATGCATCGTGGCATATACAGCTCGCCTGACGCGAGATTCTGGGATTTCGGTAGCCTTCCGCAATACCACCGGCTAACAGCGACCAGCATGATCACGAGGGTTCCCGGATATTTCGAACAATTTACGGCAGATGTTCGGGAAGCGTGGCGTGGACTATTAGGGAAAACATGGCGGAGCTACCTGGAAACGTATAATGCCGACATATTTTGGCAAGTACCATTAAAGTTACTGATATTTTCGAGTGCTGGGCGCATCATCTTTTTTTTTGCTTTAGTGCTGGGCGGCCGAAGTTAGTCCCAGGCGCTTAAGTCACAGTGAAGCATACAGCCAAGGGTTCCCGATGGGCATGACAGTGCGCTCGAGTCATCAATAAATAATAAAAAATTAATTATAAATTAAATTTTCATCAGAATTCGATCAGCTCAGAACTTGCTGGTAACAATGCCCTAATGCACGTTCATGCCAAAATCAAGGTTCTAATGTCAAGGGTTCTCCTTATTTTGCCGACGAAAGGATTCGGATGGACTGACTGACTCACTCATTACCGGACAATTTGCGATCTGTAGCCTACTTCGTAGGAATAATGTTGTAAATTCGCATATTGTAGACCAGCACATTGTATATTGCTGCAGACCTATAGCATATTTAACGTTCACATACCGTTGAATTTCATTTAATTCTAATCTTTACAGGTGCTACTTAATGGGTAACATTTGTAAGTGCGTATACGTGTATTTAAATTAATCGCACTTTTTTCTTGTTCTCTGATTTCGCAAGAAGGTAACAATATTATTTGATATAAACGGCCAATCAAATTTCATTTCCATGTTAAAGATTTTGGGGACAGCTGGGGCCCTAATAAGTCTCCGGGTGACCGGTCCTTGGATTAAAGCATAGATCAAGCCTATAGGATTGCCCTAGAGTATATGGTTCGGTAAGGTCTAATTTTCAGCCCACCATCACCAGATGGTGGGCTGTTCAAATCGCTTTTCGTCCGTCGTCCGTGGTCCGTCCGTCAGTCCGTCCGTAAACAATTCTTGTTATCGCGATTTCTCAGGAACTACTTTATGGATCTTTCTCAAATTTGGTACACAGGTTCCCCTTGGGGTCTAGTTGTGCAAGATACCTTTTTTGGTCCGATTCGAAAAACCAATATGGCCACAAGGCAGCCATCTTGGATTTTCCCATGAAACCTTGTTATCGCGATTTCTCAGGAACTACTGCATGGATCTTTCTCAAATTTGGTACACAGGCTCCCCTTGGGGTCTAGTTGTGCAAGATACCTTTTCTGGTCCGATTCGATAATCCAATATGGCCATCAGCCAGCCATCTTGTATTTCCCCATGAAACCTTGTTATCGCGATTTCTCAGGAACTACTGCATGGATCTTTCTCAAATTTGGTACACAGGTTCCCCTTGGGGTCTAGTTGTGCAAAATACCTTTTTTGGTCCGATTCGAAAATCCAATATGGCCACCGGGCAGCCATCTTGGATTTCCCCATGAAATCTTGTTATCACGATTTCTCAGGAACTACTGCATGGATCTTTCTCAAATTTGGTACACAGGCTCCCCTTGGGGTCTACCTGTGCAAGATACCTTTTCTGGTCCGATTCGAAAATCCAATATGGCCACCAGGCAGCCATCTTTGATTTCCCCATGAAACCTTGTTATCGCGATTTCTCAGGAACTACTGCATGGATCTCTCTCAAATTTGGTACACAGGTTCCCCTTGGGGTCTAGTTGTGCAAAACACCTTTTCTGGTCCGATTCGAAAATCCAATATGGCCACTAGGCGGCCATCTTCGATTTCCCCATGAAACCTTGTTATCGCGATTTCTCAGGAACTACTGCATGGATCTTTCTCAAATTTGGTACACAGGTTCCCCTTGGGGTCTAGTTGTGCAAGATACCTTTTCTGGGCCGATTCGAAAATCCAATATGGCCATCAGGCAGCCATCTTGGATTTCCCTATGAAACTTTGTTATCGTCATTTCTCAGGAAGTACTGCATGGATCTTTCTCAAATTTGATACACAGGTTCCCCTTGGTGTCTAGTTGTGCAAGATACCTTTCCTGGTCCGATTTGAAAATCCAGTATGGCCACCAGGCAGCCATCTTGGATTTCTCCATGAAACTTTATCGTCATTTCTCAGGAACTACTGTATGGATCTTTGTTAAATTTGGTACACAGGTTCTCCTTGTCGTCTAGTTGTGCAAGGTACCTTTTCTGGTCCGATTCGAAAATCCAATATGGCCAACAGGCGGCCATCTTGGATTTCCCCATGCAACTTTGTTATTGTGATGGATGCTGCATGGATCTTTCTCAAATTTGGTACACAGGTTCCCCTTATGGTCTTTTCGGTCCGCATCGAAAATCCAATATGGCCACAAGGCGGCCATCTTGAATTTCCCCTTGAAACATTATCGTGAATACTCAGGAAATATTTCATGGATCTTTCTGAAATTAGGTACACAGGTCCCACATGGGGCATAGTAGTGCAAGATACCTTTTTTGGTCCGATTCGAAAATCCAAGTTACGCTTCAAATTAATACGGTATTCTCGAGTTGTGATGTTGCATCACAAGAGTCGGCGCATCAAACGGTGGGGCATATTCTATAAATTGACTATAGAGAATATCCATACCTTCACCTTCCATATCAAGGAGTTCAAATAATGCGGAATTAAAATGTATTTCTTCAAATTTTAAATCAGTTTTCTTTAGTCCATGCAGTAGCAAGTGAACTGCTCCACCCTTTCGTCTGCCGGCGGGTCGGCTACATGAAGGGATGTCACTCTTGTGACTCAACATCACAACTCGACAACTGTAGACTACTGCATGTTTCGATCCAAGGGAGATAACCAGGATTCAGGCACTTTAGAAGTTTCAACATTACTGCGCGGACCGGATCCCTTGTACCATCTTACTATTTTCGAGCATGGTATCTTAAAAGAGATATCTCAAACTAGCCCACTAAACAGAACAGAATTAGCATTCGTTCCTAATTATGAAATCTTAAGTATGTTTCATAGCTCATGCCAAAGTGTCAAAGAGATTGGTCCTCGCGTCCAGTACCCAATGATGACACGTGCAAAAAAAATAAATAAAAAAAAATACTACAAAACAAAGGCGAAGGATCCTCCGTACATGTACACTTTCAGACTAACTTTGCTCATTTCTCTTGTATTATAACAACCGACATAAGTACAGATTCTAGAAATCTTGAAACTCCTGAAACTTAGATTATATCTTGATGTTTTCCAGTGCCCTTTCTCCAAACTTTTTCGCTTAGATTCGAAATTCTGTAAACAAAATTACAAATCAATCGTTTGTTCTTAGTAACAATGGACAAAAAGATCCTCTAGTCATTAGCTTACAATTATCGGACAATGGTGGGCGCCAAGATCCTTCAGGATCTCTCGTAGTATTAGGAATAGGTTAAGCGTTTGGGAGACTGTGCCGAAAGTACAGGAGGACATCTGATCCATGTACACCGTGAACCTCTGTGTGGACAAGACCATCCAGTTAGCGGGATATGTGATTTTGGAACTGTTCCTTTGAATTGTCCAAGGACATTCGGGAAGTATTCAGATGCACAGACTAAGGGAAGAGGAGGTACCCAATACCTAAATATACTTACATATTTTTTTTACCATTTCATAAAGAGTGTTTTCAAATTGTCTAGCTTCACATTCGGACAAATATGGCATCCTAGTGACATTTTTCTTAGCCGCGGGATAGAATGATTGCGAGCCGTATGTTTCTCGGTTCTATTAGTCCTTAACGTGCCGCCCTTCACTCTTCAGGATCACAAGGGAATGCGCAGGTGCAAATCGGAGGTCACCAAACTCTGAACAAGCTTGAGGGAGACGGTAGAGGTGAACAACATACAACCCAAGTGAAGACTGGAATCAATAATCTGTTCGGAGGAATTGGCTCACAGTTTGAAGGAATACGAAATAAACTGACAGGTGGTTGTTACGTTAGAACGTAGAGTCACTAAATAATAAACTACTCATCTTTCACCCTCTATATTGTAATGCATGCTTTTCGATGTCTGTCATTCTTACGTATCCAAGGGATGTGTCCATTGTACATGTAACATAACAACCCTTCCCTCAGACAAGAGAAGCTTAACCACCACGGTCACTTCGCAAGAAACAAGAATTAGAGGATCTGTACCCAGGTTTAAGAACATCGAGCTGTGGAAACACATATTTACATTTTACCAAGTTCATAAAAAATACAGCTAGTTCAAGGTCAGGGTTTTCCCATGAAACCATGGGAAGGAAGACTTATAGTAATAAACATAATCTATAGGTGTTGGACGATGTTATTAGGACGAGTCTAGCATCAGCGCGACCCGAGGGTCGAGCGTTTATTGTCCAGTATATCTCCGCAAAAAATAAACAAACAAAAAGGGGATATACTGGACAATAAACGCTCGACCCTCGGGTCGCGCGAATGCTAGACTCGTCCTAATAACATCGTCCAACACCTATAGATTATGTTTATTACTATAAGTCTTCCTTCCCATGATTTCATGGAAAAACCCTGACCTTGAACTAGTGTGATCACGTGACCTCCCCGTGATGGAAAAAACCCAGAACCAAGTACATCCCATACAGTCATACCCAGGTCACGCCCGATTCACGCAGACCGGAAGTGACGTCATACCACACGACTGCGCACTCCCGTGATGGAAAAACCCCGGGTACAAGAGAGTACATGCATTCCATACAGTCAGACATACCCTCAGCCCTCTATATACTTGGGACTACTTTCTGTCCGCGGAGGCAGACCGCATCACCGCCAGACCGTATCACCGCGGAGGAATCCCCTAACATGTCTAAACATGATCCAAGGTCAGATGATGGACGGGATGAGAGGATACAGGGCAGTACATGCTCAAGTGCACTCATTGACCTTTGACCTCCCACGTCCACATGAGACGGCGTCCTTTTTGAGACGGCGCACACCTTTGCCGGTTTTTGCCGGTACTATAATGCACTTGACCTCTACGCCAGATTCTTACGCCAGGTCAAGGTGACCTTAAATACTCTTTCTATACTACTTCTGACTCTATATCAAGCTAGCTAGCTCAAGCTGACCGCGGAGTAAACATTTAATCTTATTTCCATTGACAACCATACGGTATAGGCCTGGCGATATACATGTATGAGCATAGAGCAACGAAAAATGGCTTTCGATCATTCGCGTGGAAATTTTATTGTGGACGACGGCTGAATATTGAATGTTGGATCTGACGCCTATATACAGAAAAATCAACGATTATCAATACATACAAATATTTTATTCAAATATGCCCGAACATTATGAACAAATCAGTGGCGTTGGAAGATAGTTGTGACTGGGGGGGGGGCAACTATCCTAGCGCTTTAGGCGAGAGTCCATGGAAGCGAGGGACCCTGGAAGCTCCGGGGTTCGAGACGGCCGTAGGAGCGTTTTGAGCGATTTCCGACAAATAAAACGCATATTTTTTCTCATATATTTCAACTGTTTTAATACTAGCTTAGTACAAAAAAATATTAAAAAAATGCTAACACGCACAGAAAACTTCTGCACGTAATCCGGATATTCAATTAATATAACTCCGTCTTCATTTCCGTCAAATAAACAACTATCCCACTTACGTTTTGCTTCGGAAGAAATCAAGGATATCACGCTGTGGTGTCTTCGACATGATGTTAATTTGGGGAATGTAAAAAGATGGGTTTGAAAACGATGCGTAGAACTGAGCTGACCTTACATTTTAGATCATTTGGTGCACTGGTACAGAAAATTTTGCAAACTAAATCTTCAAGTTGGAAAAAATACTGTGAATATTGCCTGCAAACGAGAACTTGGACGATTCCCACTTATAATAGATATCCATGCAAGCATATTGAACTACATGCTGCATGTTGAAAACAATACCGACCGGCCTATTCTTCAAGATGCAGTCCTCTGTAGCAAAGCACTAGAAAACGATGGAATTGGATGGCAAATAGCTATTCATCTTTAATGATGCAAAAAAATAATATCAGTGCCGAGGACAGTAGTATAGTCTACGGATTTAAAGTCTTATTTTGCCGGGGGAGGTAACTCTTGCACCCGCCAGGGGGCGCCACCAGCTCAAGAGACCAAAAACTACCTCCAAAACAGATGATGCGGTCGCGGGAAAAAGCTTCCGCGGAGAAAAAGTAGTCTCCAGAATTCAAATACGCTGCATGGTCCGATTGGGTCGAGTGAGGTATCAATGTGAAGCATTCGTAAAGGGGCATCCGATGGGCTGGGTGCGGGGCTGAAATAGCGTCATTCTGCGCATGCGCGGTGGACCAAGGGTATGGAAATAGACGTGTTGGGGTCTAGGGGAGCCACTAATGGTCCAATTGGGTCATATGAGGTATCCATGTGAAGCATTCGTAAAGGGGCATCCGACGGGTGGGTGTGGGGTTGGAATATCGGCATTTTGCGCATGCGCATTAGACCAAGAGTATGGAAATGGACGTTTTGGGATCTAGGGGAGCCACTATTGGTCCGATTGGGTCGAGTGAGGTATCAATGTGAAACCTATGTGAGGGGGCATCCGATGGGCTGGATGTGGGGTTGAAATATCGGCATTCTGCGCATGCGCAGTAGACCAAGGGTATGGAAATAGACGTTTTCGGGTCTTTGTGGGTCACTAGTGGTCCTATGGAGCCGTATGAGGTATCAATGTGAAGCCTATGTGAGGGGGCATCCGCCTGGACTAGTGTCTCGGCCGTTGTCAACATTATGCGCAGACAGGGAATTGTGGGAAAAGGGTATGGAAATAGACGTTTTGGTGTCGAGGTGGGCCACTCGTGGTCCTATGGAGCCGTATGAGGTATCAATGTGAAGCCTATGTGAGGGGGCATCCTCCTGGACTAGCGTCTCGGCCGTTGTCAACATTCTGCGCATGCGCAGACAGGGAATTGTGGGAAAAGGGTATGGAGATAGACGTTTTGGGATCTAGGTAAGCCCCTAGTGGGCCGATGGAGTTGTATGAGGTATCATGTGAAGCCTTAAGCCCCTAGTGGGCCGATGGAGTTGTATGAGGTATCATGTGAAGCCTTAAGCCCCTAGTGGGCCGATGGAGTTGTATGAGGTATCATGTGAAGCCTTAAGCCCCTAGTGGGCCGATGGAGTTGTATGAGGTATCATGTGAAGCCTTAAGCCCTAGTGGGCTGATGGAGTTGTATGAGGTATCATGTGAAGCCTTAAGCCCCTAGTGGGCCGATGGAGTTGTATGAGGTATCATGTGAAGCCTTAAGCCCCTAGTGGGCCGATGGAGTTGTATGAGGTATCATGTGAAGCCTTAAGCCCCTAGTGGGCCGATGGAGTTGTATGAGGTATCATGTGAAGCCTTAAGCCCCTAGTGGGCCGATGGAGTTGTATGAGGTATCATGTGAAGCCTATGTGAGGGGGTATCTGCTTGGACTAGTGTCTCGGCCGTTGTCAACATTCTGCGCAGACAGAGAATTGTGGGAAAAGGGTATGGAAATATACGTTTTGGTGTCGAGGTGGGCCACTCGTGGTCCTATGGAGTCGTATGAGGTATCCATGTGAAGCATTCGTGAAGGAGCATCCGACGGGGTGGGTGACACGTGGAACTGACGTCATTCTGCGCATGCGCAGTAGACAAAGAGTATGGAAATAGACGTTTTGGGATCTAGGTAAGCCCCTAGTGGTCCGATGGAGTCGAGTAAGGTATCCATGTGAAGCCTATGTGAGGGGGCATCTGCTTGGACCAGTGTCTCGGTCGTTGTCAACATTCTGCGCATGCGCAAACAGGGAATTGTGGGAAAAGGGTATGAAAATAGACGTTTTGGGGTCGAGGTGGGCCACTCGTGGTCCTATGGAGTCGTATGAGGTATCCATGTGAAGCATTCGTAAAGGCGCATCCGGCGGGATGGGTGACACGTGGAACTGACGTCATTCTGCGCATGCGCAGTAGACCAAGGGTATGAAAATAGACGTTTTGGGATCTAGGTGAACCCCTAATGGGCCGATGGAGTTGTATGAGGTATCAATGTAAAGCAGTCGTGAAGGAGCATCTGCCTGGACTAGTGGCTCGTTCGTGTTCAATATTCCGCGCATGCGCAGACAGAGAATTGTGGAAATAGGGAATGGAAATAGACGTTTTGTGATCGACATGGGCCGAAATTGGTCCGATGGAGTCAAGTGAGGTATCAATGTGAAGCACACGTGAGGGAGCATCCGACCGAGTGGATTTGGGGTAGGAATATTGTCATTCTGCGCATGCGCAGGCAGGCCGTAATATGGAAATAGACATTTTGGGGCCGATATGGCCCACTAGTGGTCCAAATGGGTTGTGGGAGGTGTCAAAGTGAAGCTTTTGTGGGGTAGAGTCAGAATGGCGTGTTTTTTACTGCAAGTCGCGTCAGTCTGCGCATGCGCAGTTGGGTGTAGTAAGTAAAGTGGCCATTTTGGGAAAGTGAAGGCAGGTATTTGGTGTAGAGATGGACCACTATTGCGCCGAATGTGTCGTGTGGGGTGTCATTTTGTAGCTCTCGGGGTGTAGGCCTCGATTTGAAGGATGTCCACTCCATCTGTGATGTCATCGGTGACGTCATCAGTAGGAGTAGTAGTAGCCAGTAGTAGGGGGTGTGAAGAAGGAGTTTTGGGGTAGAAATGGACTATCCCTGGTCAGAATGCGTCGTGTGAAGTGGCATCTTGTAGCAACGCCAGCCAACGCCAAGCTCAACGCTTCAACGCCCTGGTGAATTAGCCCAGAAGCTCTCATTTTTCTAGACACTAATACATCGAAATGCAGTGACGCCCGTCAATGACCGTCGTTACGCCCTAGCCTAACACCTTGACGCCATGATATAGACCGAAGAGAGAACAACAACAACAACAAGGATGAGAGAACAACAACAACAACAAGTTTTTTCATATAGTTTATTCTCCCCAATGTTACATCATACCCACGCTGGGGGAGCCGCGTTGGGTAGGTTTACTATACAAGTAGCCTCTTGTCCAATCAGAGGCCGTCATTTGGCACTGCATCTGTCATACTCGTTCTTGCCCGTTAGATGTATTCTCAGCTGCTCTTGTCCAATCAGAAGTCGCCATTTCAGAAAGTCCTATCTTCGGCCATGTTCGCTCTGAACCGTTTGTTCTTTGGTGTAGAGATGAACCATCCTTGGTCTGAATGCGTCGTGGGAAGTGTCATCTTGCAGTTCTCGGGGTGTAAACTCCATTTGAGGGATGTCCACAGCATCTGTGACGTCATCGGTGACGTCATCAGTACGAGTAGTAGCGAAAGAACATGTTTTATAATTGGCTCAGTGCCAATTTTTTCCCACGATTTGCGGGATGTCCACAGCATCTGTGACGTCATTGGTGACGTCATCAGTACGAGTGGTAGCGAAATTTTGATTAGTCGTCCAATCTCTATATGTACAGACACCACCACACATCAATAATACCACCACACACACACACACACACACTACCACACACCACCAACGCCACCACCGGGCGTTGGCGGGCGTCAACGCCCGGTGGTGGTGGTAGCTCCCGTGTGGCAGAGTTCTTGAATCGGAGCTCTTGGAGCTCAAAGCTTGTGGAGCTCAGAGCTCGGAAATGACGTAATCGCATGTATGTGCGCGTACCTGTGGTGCACCCTGTACCCTATAGCCCATCGTCCATTACATATGGAATGATGAGGGACACGAGTTAATCTCTATATGTACAGACACCACCACACACCAATAATACCACACACACACACACACACACACACTACCACACACCACCAACGCCACCACCGGGCGTTGACGCTTGTGGAGCTCAGAGCTCGGAAATGACGTCATCGCATGGATGCGCGCGTACCTGTGGTGCATCCGCACCCTAGTGTACCCTATTCCCTACGGGCTATAGGGTACAGGGTGCACCACAGGTACGCGCGCATGCATGCGACGACGTCATTTCCGAGCTCTGAGCTCCACAAGCTTTGAGCTCCAAGAGCTGCGATCCAAGAGCTCTGCCACACGGGAGCTACCACCACCATCTACGTGTCCCTCATCATTCCATATGTATTGGACGACTAATCAAAATTTTGCTACCACTCGTACTGATTCTGTGGACATCCCGCAAATCGTGGAGAAAAATTGGCACTGAGCCAATTATAAAACATGTTCTTTCGCTACTACTCGTACTGATGACGTCACCGATGACGTCACAGATGCTGTGGGCATCCCTCAAATGGAGTTTACACCCCGAGAACTGCAAGATGATACTTCCCACGACGCATTCAGATCAAGGATGGTCCATCTCTACACCAAAGAACAAACGGTTCAGAGCGAACATGGCCGAAGATAGGACTTTCTGAAATGGCGACTTCTGATTGGACAAGAGCAGCAGAGAATACATCTAACGGGCAAGAACGAGTATGACAGATGCAGTGCCAAATGACGGCCTCTGATTGGACAAGAGGCTACTTGTATTGTAAACCTACCCAACGCGGCTCCCCCAGCGTGGGTATGATGTAACATTGGGGAGAATAAACTATATGAAAAAACTTGTTGTTGTTGTTGTTGTTCTCTCACCCTTGTTGTTGTTGTTGTTCTCTCATCCTTGTTGTTGTTGTTGTTCTCTCTTCGGTCTATATCATGGCGTCAAGGTGTTAGGCTAGGGCATAACGACGGTCATTGACGGGCGTCACTGCATTTCGATGTATTAGTGTCTAGAAAAATGAGAGCTTCTGGGCTAATTCACCAGGGCGTTGAAGCGTTGAGCTTGGCGTTGGTTGGCGTTGCTACAAGATGCCACTTCACACGACGCATTCGGACCAAGGATAGTCCATTTCTACCCCCAAAACTCCTTCTTCACACCCCCAAAATGCCCACTTTGGCTACTACTCCTACTGATGACGTCACCGATGACGTCACGTATGGAGTGGACATCCTTCAAATCGAGGCCTACACCACGAGAGCTACAAAATGACACCCCACACGACACATTCGGCGCAATAGTGGTCCATCTCTACACCAAATACCTGCCTTCACTTTCCCAAAATGGCCACTTCACTTACTACGCCCAACTGCGCATGCGCAGACTGGCGCGACTTGCAGTCAAAAACACGCCATTCTGACTCTACCCCACAAAAGCTTCACTTTGACATCTCCCACAACCCATTTGGACCACTAGTGGGCCATATCGGCCCCAAAATGTCTATTTCCATATTACGGCCTGCCTGCGCATGCGTAGAATGACGATATTCCTACCCCAAATCCACCCGGTCGGATGCTCCCTCACGTGTGCTTCACATTGATACCTCACTTGACTCCATCGGACCAATAGCGGCCCATGTCGATCCCACAATTCTCTGTTTGCGCATGCGCGGAATGTTGAACACGAACGAGCCACTAGTCCAGGCAAATGCTCCTTCACGACTACTTTACATTGATACCTCATACAACTCCATCGGCCCATTAGTGGTTCACCTAGATCCCAAAACGTCTATTTTCATACCCTTGGTCTACTGCGCATGCACAGAATGACGTCAGTTCCACGTGTCACCAACCCCGTCGGATGCGCCTTTACGAATGCTTCACATTGATACCTCATACGGCTCCATAGGACCACGAGTGGCCCACCTCGACCCCAAAACGTCTATTTTCATACCCTTTTCCCACAATTCCCTGTCTGCGCATGCGCAGAATGTTGACAACGACCGAGACACTAGTCCAAGCAGATGCCCCCTCACATAGGCTTCACATTGATACCTTACTCGACTCCATCGGACCACTAGGGGCTTACCTAGATCCCAAAACGTCTATTTCCATACTCTTTGTCTACTGCGCATGCGCAGAATGACGTCAGTTCCACGTGTCACCCACCCCGGGGGATGCTCCTTCACGAATGCTTCACATGGATACCTCATACGACTCCATAGGACCACGAGTGGCCCACCTCGACCCCAAAACGTCTATTTCCATACCCTTTTCCCACAATTCCTTGTCTGCGCATGCGCAGAATGTTGACAACGACACTAGTCCAAGCAGATGCCCCCTCACATAGGCTTCACATTGATACCTCATACAACTCCATCGGCCCACTAGGGGCTTACCTAGATCCAAAAACGTCCATCTCCATACCCTTTTCGCACAATTCCCTGTCTGCGCATGCGCAGAATGTTGACAACGGCTGAGACCGTAGTCCAGGCGAATGCCCCCTCACATAGGCTTCACATTGATACCTCATACGGCTCCATAGGGCCACTAGTGACCCATAAAGACCCGAAAACGTCTATTTCCATACCCTTGGTCTACTGCGCATGCGCAGAATGCCCATATTTCAACCCACACCCAGCCCATCGGATGCCCCCTCACATAGGTTTCACATTGATACCTCACTCGACCCAATCAGACCAATAGTGGCTCCCCTAGATCCCAAAACGTCTATTTCCATACCCTTGGTCTACTGCGCATGCGCAGAATGCCGATATTCCAACCCCACACCCAGCCGTCGGATGCCCCTTTATGAATGCTTCACATGGATACCTCATATGACCCAATTACACCATTAGTGGCTCCCCTATACCCCAAAACGTCTATTTCCATATCCTTGGTCCACCGCGCATGCGCAGAATGACGCTATTTCAACCTCGCACCCAGTCCATCGGATGCCCCTTTACGAATGCTTCACATTGATACCTCACTCTACCCAATCGGACCATGCAGCGTATTTGAATTCTGGAGACTACTTTTTCTCCGCGGAAGCTTTTTTCCGCGACCGCATCACCGCCAGACCGCATCACCGCGGAAGAATACATGCCCAGGGCCCCTTTGGCGGAACTATAGTGATCTGGGGTTACCTCCCCCTAGATTGGAACTCTTCTGTTTTGGAGGTAGTTTTTGGTCTCTTGAGCTGGTGGCGCCCCCTGGCGGATGCAAGAGTTACCTCCCCGGGCAAAATAAGACTTTAAATCCGTAGACTATACTACTGAGGACTTGCCACTGCAGCCCACTGAAAAAACCCCACATATCCTCAAAAGTAAAAGACAAATTGAAAACTATATACATACAATTCTATCAAGACAAATTGATGTTTGTGTACGTATGATAACATTGTGGGCAAAAATCGTCTCTGGAAAAACTGAAAAACTCTCCAGTTTAGTTTATCACATTCTGAGGTATAATATTCCAGGAAAATCGCCATGGTTAAGATAGAATTGATATTAAATGATTGTGGCTTAACATATATTTGGGCTTCCCAGCAGTTTAGTAGTGTAAAGTGGCTTGTTTCAATCGTAAGACAAAATTTAACTGATCAGTATTTTCAACATTGGCATGAAGAAATAAATAAATTGTCTAAAACAGAGTTTTACAAAATATTTAAACAACAAATTTCTTTAGAAAATTACCTCACTGTATTGCCTCCTGGACTGAGACATAGCATGACTAAATTTCGAACATCCAATCATAGGCTACCGATTGAAACAGGTCGCTGGACTGGTGTCCCTCGTCAGAATAGAGTATGTTTATTATGTGAGAGTGGAGATATTGGAGATGAATCTCATATTTTATTTTACTGTACTCGACTTGAAGAACTCAGAAATAGATATATACCATCATATTATTATAAATATCCCAATGAGTTTAAGACAAAGGATTTGTTCAATAACCCTTCGAAAAATGTATTGATAAATTTAAGTAGGTTTATTCAAAGGGATATGACTTTGGTCAGCGTTCAAGCCCAAGAGTGATTTTGATGAACCATTTGACTAGATAGTAACGACAAGTACTACAAGCTGAATCTATACATAAATTATCATTTGTATATTGTCTCATGTACTAGAATGTACCTGACATCCTGTCCACCACTGTATTATTTTATTTTCACCCCTAATACCAGTGAATCTGGTCTGGGAGTAATAAAGTATTCGTATTCGTACAAACTACGCAAGTCCGCAAGATTACTTCACTGCAAACATATAGAACAAACATAATCTTTATCTCCTTATTTAAACTATATACAAAATCGAAACTATAGGCAATCACTAACTAAACATAGGATCTGCGCGCATCGGCTCGAGGTAGAAACCGGCAGATATAGGAAAATAGATCGGATCAAACGATTTTGTAAACGGTGTGACAAAATAAACAAGCTGGTTGAAGACGAGTATCATTTTGTTTGTATATGCCCGAGTGGTAAAAAACTTCGAAACATTCTGTATAGCAGAGAAGAAAAGCAACTCCGAGTAGGGATGACAATTTCATTCTGTATATTTCGTATTCTGGAAGACGGGAGTATCCCAGCAGCCTTTGCGGCGCTCCGTGACAACAGTGGCGTGGGCTAAGGCATGGCCTAGCGACGTATTCACTTAGCCCAGGCAGACCGGGATTCTCGCCGTTAAATCGTATTTCCTCGACGTTTGCGGCTGGTAATCATTTGGAGTCGATAATATATTGTTAATAAGGTAACATTTAACAGCTGAAAGGATCAATTTTGTGGTAAAGAATCCAGGAAAGGGTAATAAACAGCTCTAAATAACCCACAACACTGATCTACAGGGCGCCAACCCAGCCGTTAAAATCCTGGGGTTAATACAGCGGCAACATCACCATTGTCGGCATATAGCACGGATAATCTGTTTTAATTACCCCCCATCAAGCTGTTAATTATCCATATTCAGTGATTGACTTATTAAATGATTAACATCAGCATGAAGGAGTATGTATCTGAAGAATATATTCGAGGAAAGTTTATTTATCCAAACCGACTAGCGAGAGTTTTGACTGATATCTTGTCTTTGCCTCACCTGGCAGATTATCTGAATAATCGTAACTTATCGTGCTAGTTGTAAATATTGTCTGAGATTGTCATGAAAACTCAGTTTATATATAACCGAAGGAATTTTGCTAAAACAAGTATATGTCTGTGTTATTTACCATTTCCTGATCATTAAGTCAATCATTAAATCTGGATAATTAACAGCTTTATAAAAGCAGAAGAACACAGACTATCCATAACGGTGAAGGAATTTTGCTACAATTATATATCTGCGTTATTTAGCATTTCATGATCAATAAGTCAATCATTTGATAAGTCAGTCACTGAATATGGATAATTAACAGCTTTATGGGGGGAAATTAAAACAGATTATCCGTGTTATATGCCGACAATGACGGTGTTGCCGCTGTGTTAACCCCAGGGTTTTAACGGCTGGGTTAGCGCCCCGTAGATCAGTGTTGTGGTTTATTTAAGAGCTGTTTATTACCCTTTCCTGGAGTCTTTACCACAACATTGATCCTTTCAGCTGTTAAATGTTACCTTATTAACAATATATTATCGACTCCAAATGATTACCAGCCGCAAACGTCGAGGAAATACGATTTAACGGCGAGAATCCCGGTCTGCCTGGGCTAAGTGAATACGTCGCTAGGCCATGCTTTAGCCCACGCCATTGTTGTCAGGCAGCGCCGCAAAGGCTGCTGGGATACTCCCGTCTTCCAGAATTAGTTATAGCATCTTCAGCAGTGAACAAAGTTACAAACAGCTCTATACGTACAGTATATATACAAGGTATAATGTGATCTTAGCCAATACACATATATGAATGGGTAAGCCAGTAATGTCATTCAGATTGGACAGATATTAAAATGTCATTTTCAGAAAATTGTTGTAGACATTAAATGTTAAAAGATAGCAATATACAAATGTTGTGATTACAGGTGATACAATACACAATCTAATTGATGACAATAATACACAATGAATAAAGTATGGCGATATAGCGCGTATATATCTACATTGAATATTTCTACATGTCATGTTCAGATAAGGACTGTCATCTTAAGATAATATAGGTATAATTCTCTTGGCAATCCACATTAGAATTGATGGGAATCTACAAATGTTGTAACTTGCACGGCAATATACAATTATGAAACGATACACAGTCTAATTTATGAAAACTGGTTAATCTATAAATGATATTACCGAAATAATTTTAAATCCTTTGATGCTTTCAAACCTTGATTTAAAATTGGTTTGTGCCGGCGTATGGCTAAGGCTTCCTTAAATAACACTTAACCGTACGCCGCACGAAATGTATATACCTATCCTTACCACTTATGTCACGAATTGTGACCAGTGTGGAAAAATAATGTTGAAGTTGAAGTTGTACTGGACGCGAGCTCGAGAAAAGGATTTTAATTTGCACGCAGTGAAACACTGTTCACACATTGTCTTGACACGAACGCGCCAAACCGGCCCATTCAAAATCTCACTCTTGAACTCTTTGTTATTAGACATCACGACGCTTTCCTCAATCGAGAAATGCACAAGCCTGTGAGAAAATTCATACAACTTGTATTCTCTAGTTTTTTTTTCGGATCTTCGCCACTACTTATACAGAGCAAAACAAATCTGCCATTATCATGTCCCGGGTTGCTCGGGCACTCAGCATGAGCTGTATGCACTTTGTTAACACCTTTGTTTTTATTTTACATTTTACGTCATGTTTTTACACCCAAATGTTTGCTAATGCGTATACTGGACACCACAGTAACACTTATATTGTATTATGTTTGGACCCTCGTCATACATCAACTCCCTATGTAAATAGCTCTTGTTTTTGTGGCATTGAAACTTACTCCTATTGTATATCCCATATACTCGGCCTATTACTTATCGAATGTATATTCAGCACAAACAATACTTTTTTGCGAACACTCTCTTCATATATTATTGTACGATTTTATCATAATGGATTTATGGAATGAACTACCCTTCTCTGAAGAAGACGTAATTGATACCGGAGCAGAGGTCAGAACAAACAGTGACTCCTTATTGGCTGGATTTGAGACCATGTGTTTTGATCCGATACAACTAAACATTCCTGAAAATTCCAGTTACATGTATATCACCGATGATACAGAAGGCGAGAATGCACATTTTGATCAAATCAGTACCCATCAGTCCAATTATTTCTTTGAACCACAAGCGCGGTCGGTCTTATTGACACACTCGCCTTCAGATACACTATCAGTTCTCCATATTAATGCTAGAAGCCTTAAAAAACACTACACCGAGATTATCTGTCTAATAGAATCAGAATCAGAATCAGAATTTTATTGTACAAAACGCCCACTTGGAGCCGGGTACAAAACACGATTAAACTAAAGTAGACAAATGCCTAAGTGCATCTATAATATCAGGACAGACATGTACCTGAAACATAACATATGTACATTATACATTCATGTAAATCAATGATACTGATCTACAAATGCATTTATATATGCAGTCGTTTCTTTTCAAAGCAGGAATGTATATAGTAACCCACATCGAGTGCTAGATCAGATGGAGGATCCATAAGTAGTTCAAACATATTACTGATATCATATTGCTTGAGCTGTACATTATTAAGGAGACAAAGTCGGAGATTATTGTATAGAGGACATTCTAATAGAAAATGCTCTTCTACACAATTCATTGAACAGTGTTTACAGATCCTTTCTTCAGGCAATATATTTGTGTACCTGCCTCTCTCTATTTCAAGAGAATGAACGCTCAGGCGGAGGCTTGTTAAGGCCTTTTTGTGTTTTTTGTTTTTTATATGTGTCAGATAACTTGATAGACTGATGCTGTGTTTGATCAGGCCATATGTTCTCAACTTTTTTGTTTTACCTTGAACATCTGTAACCTGACTGGTGCAATGCAAGAAAAGAGATCCAAATTTTTCTCTCAGATTGGATGTGAATTTATTCGTGATGATATGTGTTGGAGTGGAGGGTGCCGGTAGAACACCTAGTGATGTTTGGATAAGATGTTCCACAGCACCCAACCAAGAAGCTTTAGGGTGTGTGAGCATTAGCGCCCGGTCTTCTTCGTATGCATGGTAAATAACTCTGTCCCTAGATGCGCTTCTCAGTTTCATCCAGTATTTCACCATATTTGCCATGATTTTAATGGACATTGGGTATATGCCAAGTTCTGCTAGACATCCTATATTGCTGGCTCTCTTTGGCATCTCAAGCATACTTTTACATGTCTGTATGGTAAATTTATTACATGGGGAATTGGACCAATTATAAAACAGGTCACGTTTGTGTGTACCCAAAATGGCCTGACCCCACACTTCTGATGCATACGAGCAGATTGGTTCCGTAATACACCGGTACATTTTAATTAGTGTTTTTATAGGTATTGAGTTATTGGCACACAGGCTTTGTTTAAGCTTGTACCAAGAACGCATAGCTTACTCTTTAGATTTGAAATGGCGACTTTGAAATTTCCTTGACAAGTAAAAGTTATTCCAAGGTAATTATATGATTCAGTTATATCAAGGACTAAGTTGTTCATGACAAATCTATAATTCATAATAGCATATTTATGACTGTAGCCAAATACCATGACTTTTGTTTTACTGACATTTATTATTAGCTTCCAATGATTACAAAATGTTGACAGCTTATCAAGGCTATTTTGTAATCCACATTTTGTTGAGGACAACAGTATTAGATCATCTGCAAACAGTAAATGCGAGACATCCTCACCGTTTAGTGTTGGGGATTTCAGTTCTTTTGATTTAATATAATGTTGCAGGTCATTCAGATATATGTTGAAGAGTGTAGGACTGCAGACACATCCCTGCTTTACTTCCAATTCTGATATTATTGGTTCCGAGATACCTTCTTTGGTTCTGACCAGGTAGGTTGTACTCTGGTACATAGATTTCAACAGGCTATACACCTTACCACTTATATTATGCTGCAGCAATTTGTGTAAGAGTCCATCACGCCAAACATGATCAAATGCTTTACTGAAGTCAATGAAACAGACAAACAGTTTCTTATTTGAGCATTTGTACTTCTTGATAAGAGTATTCAGAATATAGATGCTGTCAACAGTGGAATGTGCTTTTCGAAAACCACATTGGGCATTATCTAAGAGATCATTATCTTCTAAGTAATTTGCGATGCGATTGTTAATAATACCAAGGAAAAGTTTACTGAGACAGCTTGCAAGGGCAATCCCTCTGTAGTTATTCACATCAGAGTTATCCCCCTTCTTATGTATGGGGACCAGGAATGACTTGCTCCATTCAGATGGAAAACTCCCAGTGTCTAATAATAGATTGAACAATTTTAAGAAATGGTCAATTAAGAAGGCCATAGCAATTTTTAGCATCTCATTTAGGACAAGGTCAGGTCCATTTGATTTATTCATTTTTAGTTTCTTTGATGCAGCTCTTACTTCCCCTGCTGTGATAGGTTTATTTAGGTCCAGATTTTCTCTGTTCTGTTCATCTTCATAGAGAGATTGCTTAATATTGTCATGGAAAAGTAGTGAATTTGTGTGTGAATCTGAATTCTGTTGGTGGAAATATTGGTGCCATTTCTGGAGAGGGATGTTGTCTACGGCCTCATCTTGTGGGTCATCAGTAAGTGATTTTATTAATTTCCAATATTCCTGTGGATTTGTAGCATGAAGGTCATTCAGTTTATTAATGATATCCTCACGAAATTTATTCTCTTTCCACTTCCTTGTTTTTTTATAGACTTTGCGTTTATTATGCAGTTCATGTATTAATTTACGGTCATATGGTGATGCTAGATGTTTTTTCCATGCTGTTTGCATGTTGTTTTTCAGTTCAGAGCATTCACTATCAAACCATCTCTTCCTCTTTCTCGGACGTTTTTTAATGCGTACTATCCGCAAGGATTTATCAGCAGCTGATAGTAAAATATTAGAGAAATCATATGTTGCTTGGTCAACATCGGCTGGTGAGTCATAGGAGTGCATAAGAAAAGCATCACTAGCTGATCTAGCAGTTATATTATACCTTAATGAGTTTGTGAATAATTCAGCCGATGCATTATTCCAAACATATTTATATTGGGGAGCTTGGCCTATTTTGTTTTTTGGTTCTGCATCAAACTTATTGGTGCCCATATTCTTAACATTCAAAGGAATCGGGCAAGCAATATTAATTTCTAAACATACCAGACAATGATCAGATAAGTAGGAAAGTGGCATTACTTTTAAAGAACGGACATCTTGATACCCACTAGGCTTTGCTAGGAGTAGGTCTACTGTGCTCGCTCCATTATATGTGTAACAGGTGAATTTCCGAAAGTATCCCCTATGCACCTACCATTGAGTATGCAGATACCCGTACTTTTACAGAGTTGAGTAAGTGCTCTGCCAAATTGATTCACATGAGTATCTTGATTATTCCTCAGGACCGGTATATTTACATTACTCACAGTACTTAGGTCTGGTAAAGGAGAGTGCCTTGACGAGTTACTCAGTGGGATGGTGTCTACCAGTTGAGCACACCTTGCGTTGAGATCACCACAAACCAATACATGTCCTAGAAGTTGATATTTTGAAATATCATCTTCCAATATGTCGAAAGGATTGTATGATTTTTTTAACCAAATTTTTGAATTTTCTGGTGGAATATATGCTATTGCAACAAACAGGTCTTTTTCCAGATTAAGAATCTTTGCAGACAGTTTTACCCAGATGATGTCACCATCATGGTTGTTGATAATTGTTACAGCATTTCTGTATTTATTTTTATACATGAAGGCTGTTCATCCTCTATCATCCCTGGAATGTGGACATGTTCTAGCCAAACATTCCGTAGTATAACCAGGAAAAGACTTTTTGAACACTTCATTATTAGCCTCATCTGGTGTCACCCAGCTTTCTACTAAGGCAATAAAGTCACTATTATCAAACATAGTCATAGTGTCATTTTTTACAGGGGGGGAATTGCATT
>JAVTVY010004561.1:0-37950 GCA_036873755.1 Hanleya hanleyi
TGGGCCAATGGCGCCGATAAATGTCACTCACTGGATGGTCTTCGTGTAACAGAACGCTGGGAACATTTATGGCTTCGTCCACGAAGTGTACTTTGCCCTCCACGTCGTACAAAATCTGGCCCAAGGTCTTGTCGTCGGAATTTGACTGTTGAATTAGGGCGACATCATCATCATCGGCCCTCGTGCGATGGGTGGAGTTCCCCCTGTTTCGATATTGATGCCTACGGGCTCTTCTATCTGCAAACGTGGCTGCGGAACAGGGTGTCGTGTGCGTTGGTGTCGCAGCAACTGACTGGTCAGTTTGAAAAAGCCGACCACATTCTTAGCATGGACGCTTGGGTACTTCATGGCGTGCACGTGTGTGGCGCTGTAAATGATCCGGGCGCTGAAACGACAGTGTACATATCGTACAGTTATACCGGGCGGTTCCTTCGTGCTGGGTAGCCTCATGGCGGCGCAAGTCATGCAGACGAGTGAATGATTTCGAGCACGTAGTACAAGTGAACATCTTGGTGGTTGACAGAGTGTCTGATGAAACGGCCAGACCGCTTTCCTTTTATAGCACGCTAGCTGATATCATGTTCGGGCACTTCCGTGTCTCTTGTCAAAATCCTCGCTTCTGATTGGACGAGAGCTCTGTGACGGATTTTAAATACTCGCTTCTGTTTGGTGTACGTCGCTAAAGGTCACCGGAACTGACCTTTGACCCCGGCGCGCGCAAATGTTTCCACCGCTTCACTCGTCTGCATGACTTGCGCCGCCATGAGGCTACCAAGCACGAAGGAACCGCCCGGTATAACTGTACGATATGTACACTGTCGTTTCAGCGCCCTGATCATTTACAGCGCCACACACGTGCACGCCATGAAGTACCCAAGCGTCCATGCGAAGAATGTGGTCGGCTTTTCAAACTGACCAGTCAGTTGCTGCGACACCAACGCACACGGCACCCTGTTCCGCAGCCACGTTTGCAGATAGAAGAGCCCGTAGGCATCAATATCGAAACAGGGGGAACTCCCACCCATCGCACGAGGGCCGATGATGATGTCGACCTAATTCAACAGTCAAATTCCGACGACAAGACCTTGGCCCAGATTTTGTACGACGTGGAGGGCAAAGTACACTTCGTGGACGAAGCCATAAATGTTCCCAGCCATCTGTTACACGAAGACCATCCAGTGAGTGACATTTATCGGCGCCATTGGCCCATGATCCGGCACTGTTTCTACCGTCATCGCCCTATTCAAGATATCTGCAATTTCCGACTGACCGACCTCGCCCGTCTACGTAGCTACGTAGAAGCCATCTTCAAAGATCAAACTACGGCCTTCAAATTGAATCTGGTGTTTGGTTATGTGCTGCAGCATAAAGAGACAGTCCAAGTCCGATATTTTCACCCAGGCAGTAACATCCGGGTATTTGACCAACCGTTTACCATCATTAACCGAGTGTCGCTAGAGACGATGCTGGAGAAACTGGACACCGTGGATCCCTTGGAATGGGCCCAACAACAACGCCCCAACACCAAGTGGACAGTGGAGTGTGTGACCAATGTTACGTTTTTCGTTACCAAGCTGACCGACCACTCCCATCGGCTGAATGCGCCACTCATGCACTGATGAATACCATAACATGCCGTACATACTCTATATGTCTACATGTTGATCGTTGACGGTACGGAGGTGACCGAAGAGACACGGATGTTACCGAAGATGTCACGGCTCGGCCCTCGACTTGGGGATAGTTGAACTGAGTGTGCTAAAAATAGATCACCAGCTAGCGTGCTATAAAAGGGAAGCGGCCTGGACGTTTCATCAGACACTCTGTCAACCACCAAGATGTTCACTTGCACAACTTGCCAGAAGCTGTTTACTCGTCTAAATAATTTACGACGCCACGAGGCCTCCACCCACAACGATGCTCGGTATACTTGTACAACCTGCGCACGGTCATTCAATCGGGAGGATCATTTACTGCGTCATGAGAGGGTACTTCACGCGGGTGCGACGGTACTATGTAATGATTGTGGTCGACTCTTCAAACGACCCAGTCGGTTTAGACAGCACCAACGTTTGATGCATGCCCCGTCTCTACGGTTTGGGCGACAACTTTCCACTAAAGAGGAGCCGCGGAAGGTCAGACCCAGTGAAGATGAACCCGGAGAGACGAACGCCACTGGTGATACGATGACGAAGAGCCTGCCTATACCCACGGTCCAGGAGGGCCTGGATATCCAGCCGGACCCCACCGTTACGGTTTCGAGTCATACGCCTGATAACATCGAACATTTTCTGGACGAGCCCATAAATGTTCCTAGCGATCTCTTACAGGGCGCCCATCCAGTGAGTGACATCTATCGGCGCCATTGGACCATGATACGGCACTGTTTCTACCGTCATCGCCCTATTCAAGATATCTACAATTTTCGACTGACCGACCTCGCCCGTCTAGGCAGCTACGTGGAAGCCATCTTCAATGACCAAGCAACGTCCTTCAAATTAAATCTGGCGTTTGGTTATGTGCTGCAGCATAAGGAGACAGATCAAGTCCGATACTTTTACCCGAGCAGTAACATCCGGGTATTTGACCAACCGTTTACCATCATTAACCGGGCGTCGCTAGAGACGATGCTGGAGAACCTGGCCAACGTGGATCCCTTGGAATGGGCCCAACAACAACGCCCCAACACCAAGTGGAAAGTGGAGAGGGTAACCAATGTTACGTTCTTCGTGACCAAGCTGACCGACCAACCCATCGGATGAATGTATTCACCCAGGCACTGATAGATTCTCAGAATGCGCAAACAACTATCTGAGGATATGTTGCCTCAACGGTATCCTGGCTTGACCAACGGTGATTAGAATAAACGGTTCAGAGCGAACATGGTCGAAGATGGAACTTTCTGAAATGAAGACTTCTGATTGGACAAGAATACATCTAACGGACAGGAACGAATATGACAGATGCAAATGGTGGCCTCTGATTGGACAAGTCTTCTTGAATTGTAACACCAAGTGGATAGTGAAGATAATGACCAATGTTGCGTTCTTCGTGGTTAAACTGACCACCACCTCCATCGGATGAAAGTATTCACCCATGCACTGATAGATACTCAGAATGCGCAAACAACTATCTGAGGATATGTTGCCTCAACGGTATCCTGGCCTGCCCGACGATGATTAGAATAAACGGTTAAGATGGCACTTTCTGAAATGGAGACTTCTGATTGGACAAGAATACATCTAACGGACAGGAACGAATATGAAACATGCAAATGGTGGCCTCTGATTGGATAAGAATCTTCTTGAATTGTAAATATACCCAACGCGGCTCCCCCAGCGTGGGTGTGATGTAACATTGGGGAAAATAAAATATATGAAAAAAACTTCTTGTTGTTG
This sequence comes from Hanleya hanleyi, assembly GCA_036873755.1. Taxonomy (NCBI): domain Eukaryota; kingdom Metazoa; phylum Mollusca; class Polyplacophora; order Lepidopleurida; family Hanleyidae; genus Hanleya; species Hanleya hanleyi. The sequence continues at coordinate 3,399 of JAVTVY010004561.1, forward strand.
TTGTTCTCTCATGTGTCATCCTTGTTGTTGTTGTTGTTCTCTCTCTGGTCTATATCATGGCGTTATGTTAGAGTGTTAAGGTGTAACGACGGGCGTTGACGGGCATCACCGCATTTCGAAGAATTAGTGACAATTCCATGGAATATCAGAGCTTCTGAGCTATTTCACCAGGGCGTTGAAGCATTAAGAATGGTGTTGGTGGGCGTTGCTACAAGATGACACCTCACACGGTCCATTTGGACCGCGGATGGTCCATCTCTACACCAAATAACATCCTTCACTGCTAAAAAAGGCCCACTTTCGCTACAACTTGTACTAATGACGTCACCAATGACGTCACAGATGCTATAAATATCCCTGAAATCAGGGTCTATACTCCGAGAGCTACAACATGATACCCCACACGACGCATTCGCAACGCGGATGGTCCATCTCTACACCAAATACCTTCCTGCACTGCCCCAAATCGAACCGTGAATAGTCCATCTCGATCCCAAATACCTTCATGTACTCCCCGAAAATGGCCACTTTACTTACTTACTACAACCAACTGCGCCTGCGCAGATTGACGCGACTTGCATTCAAAAACACGCCATTCTGACTCTACCCCACACAAGCTTCACTTTGACACCCTCCACGACCCATTCGGATCCATAGCGGGCCATCTCTACCCCAAACACCTTCAAAAGGCCCACTTTCGCTACAACTTGTACTAATGACGTCATCGATGACGTCACAGATGCTGTAAATATCCCTGAAATCGGGGTGTATACTCCGAGAGCTACAACATGACACATCCCATGACGCATTCGCAACGCAGATGGTCCATCTCTACACCAAATACCTTCCTGCACTGCCCCAAAAGGCCAAATAACATCCTTCACTGCTAAAAAATGTCCACTTTCGCTACAACTTGTACTAATGACGCCACCAATGACGTCACAGATGCTGTAAATATCCCTGAAATCAGGGTCTATACTCCGAGAGCTACAACATGACACCCCACACGACGCATTCGCAACGCGGATGGTCCATCTCTACACCAAATACCTTCCTGCACTGCCCCAAAAGGCTCACTTTCGCTAATACTCCTACTGATGACGTCATCGATGACGTCACAGATGCTTCGGACATGCCTCAATTCGGATGTACACCCCGAGAGCTACAAAATGACACCTCACACGACGCATTCGGACTAAGGATGGTCCATCTCTACACCAAATACCTTCCTGCACCCCGAAAATGTCCACTTTCGCTACTACTCGTACCGATGACGTCACAATGACGTCACAGATGACGCGGACATCCCTCAAATCGGAATGTACACCCCGAGAACTACAAGATGACACCTTCCAGGACGCATTCGAACCGTGAATAGCCCATCTCGACCCCAAATACCTTCATGTACTGCCCGAAAATGTCCACTTTCGCTACTACTCGTACCGATGACGTCACCGATGACGTCACAGATGACGCGAACATCCCTCAAATCGGAATGTACACCCCGAGAACTACAAGATGACACCTTCCAGGACGCATTCGAACCGTGAATAGCCCATCTCGATCCCAAATACCTTCATGTACTGCCCGAAAATGCCCACTTTCGCTACTACTCGTACCGATGACGTCACCGATGACGTCACAGATGACGCGAACATCCCCCAAATCGGAATGTACACCCCGAGAACTACAAGATGACACCTTCCAGGACGCATTCGAACCGTGAATAGCCCATCTCGATCCCAAATACCTTCATGTACTACCCGAAAATGTCCACTTTCGCTACTACTCGTACCGATGACGTCACAGATGACGCGAACATCCCCCAAATCGGAATGTACACCCCGAGAACTACAAGATGACACCTTCCAGGACGCATTCGAACCGTGAATAGCTCATCTCGATCCAGAATGTACACCCCGAGAACTACAAGATGACACCTTCCAGGACGCATTCGAACCGTGAATAGCCCATCTCGACCCCAAATACCTTCATGTACTCCCCGAAAATGTCCACTTTCGCTACTACTCGTACCGATGACGTCACCGATGACGTCACAGATGACGCGAACATCCCTCAAATCGGAATGTACACCCCGAGAACTACAAGATGACACCTTCCAGGACGCATTCGAACCGTGAATAGCCCATCTCGATCCCAAATACCTTCATGTACTCCCCGAAAATGCCCACTTTCGTAAATATCCCTGAAATAGGGATGTATACTCCGAGAGCTACAACATGACACATCCCATGACGCATTCGCAACGCGGATGGTCCATCTCTACACCAAATACCTTCCTGCACTGCCCCAAAAGGCCAAATAACATCCTTCACTGCTAAAAAATGCCCACTTTCGCTACAACTTGTACTAATGACGTCACCAATGACGTCACAGATGCTGTAAATATCCCTGAAATCGGGTGTATACTCCGAGAGCTACAACATGACACCCCACACGACGCATTCGCAACGCGGATGGTCCATCTCTACACCAAATACCTTCCTGCACTCCCCCAAAAGGCTCACTTTCGCTAATACTCCTACAGATGACGTCATCGATGACGTCACAGATGCTTCGGACATGCCTCAATTCGGATTGTACACCCCGAGAGCTACTCATCAATGACGTCACAGATGACGCGGACATCCCTCAAATCGGAATGTACACCCGAGAACTACAAGATGACACCTTCCAGGACGCATTCGAACCGTGAATAGCCCATCTCGACCCCAAATACCTTTATGTACTACCCGAAAATGTCCACTTTCGCTACTACTCGTACCGATGACGTCACCGATGACGTCACAGATGACGCGAACATCCCTCAAATCGGAATGTACACCCCGAGAACTACAAGATGACACCTTCCAGGACGCATTCGAACCGTGAATAGCCCATCTCGATCCCAAATACCTTCATGTACTGCCCGAAAATGTCCACTTTCGCTACATGCCAAGCAAGATCGATATGTCAACCCTACACCCAGTCCATGAGATGCCCCTTCACCTAAGCTTCACATTGTTACCTTACTCCATCCCATCGGTCCACTAGGGGCTCTCCTAGCTCCAAAAGGCTATTTTCATACCTTTCGGCCGCTGCGCATGCGCAGAAGGCCGATATGTCAACCTCACACCTAGTCCATTAGATAGCCCTTCACCTAAGCTTCAATTTGATACCTCACTCGACCCACTACCTCCAAAATAAAATAAATGAAAAAAAAAAGATCGATCTTGAAGATCGATCTTTTAAAATAGCCTTTTTGGAGTTAGGGCAGCCCCTAGTGGACCAATGGGGTCGAGTGAGGTATCAATGTGTAGCATTCATGAAATGCTTCAATTTGATACCTCACTCGACCCACTACCTCCAAAATAAAAATAAAAGAAAAAAAAGATCGATCTCGATCTTCAAAATAGCCCTTTTTGGGGTTAGGGGCGTCCCTCATGGTCCAATCGGGTCGAGTGAGGTATCAATGTGAAGCATTCATGAAATGCTTCAATTTGATACCTCACTCGACCCACTACCTCCAAAATTAAAATTGAAAAAAAGAAAAAAAAAAGAAGATCCATATCGATCTTCAAAATAGCCTTTTTGGAGTTAGGGGAGCCCCTAGTGGTCCAATGGGGTCGAGTGAGGTATCAATGTGAAGCATTTCACGTCAGCTTCAATTTGATACTTCACTCGATCCACTACCTCAAAAAAAAAAAAATAAAGAAATTTTGACCCTGACATGGTGAGGATGAAAATATGGAGTTAAAAAATTTTTTTGGGCGTTTTTTCGAGTGAGGTATCAAATTGAAGCTGACGTGAAGGAGCATTTGATGGACTGGATATGGGATTGAATTAGGGTGATTCTGCGCATGCGCGGTGGTTAAAGGGTATAATTTTTTTCAAATAATTTCAAAAAAGGGTTAAAAAAATTTTAAAAAATGTTTTTCTTTGGGGAGTAGCATGATGGGAGTTGGTGTTAATTTTGTGCTTTTTTTGACAGGCCTCAATTCGGATTGTACACCCGAGAGCTACAAAATGACACCTCACACGACGCATTCGGACTAAGGATGGTCCATCTCTACACCAAACTCACCCCCACGCACCCACAAAATGTCCACTTTCGCTACTACTCGTACCGATGACGTCACAATGACGATGACGCGGACATCCCTCAAATCGGAATGTACACCCCGAGAACTACAAGATGACACCTTCCAGGACGCATTCGAACCGTGAATAGCCCATCTCGACCCCAAATACCTTTATGTACTGACCGAAAATGTCCACTTTCCCGTTAAGCCCGGCGACCTATATACCCCATACCCCATATAGGCATTTTCCCGGATTTTTCGATAAAGTCCGTTTTCCGGGGTTTTTTTTTTTTCAGGAAAAATTTTACATGCACCCACCCCATTGCCTGAATGCCTCTTCACCTAGGCTTCACTTTGATACCTCACTCGACCCCATTCGACCATTAGGGGCTCCCCTAGCTCCAAAACGGCTATTTCCATACCCTTGGGTCACCGCGCATGCGCAGAATGACCCTAATTTAACCCCACACCCAGCCCATCAGATGCCCCTTCACGAATGCTTCACTTTGATACCTCATACAACTCCACTGGACCATTAGTGGCTCCCCTAGCTCCAAAAAGGCTATTTTCATACCCTTCGGCCACCGCGCATGCGCAGAAGGCCGATATGTCAACCCCTCACCCAGCCCATTAGATGCCCCTTCACCTAAGCTTCACTTTGATACCTCACTCGACCCCATCGGACCATTTTATCTAGGGACTTTTTCTCCGCGAAAGCTTTTTCCCGAGACCGAATCACCGCCAAAACCACGGCCAAACCGCATCACCGCGCATGAATACATTTTTTATTTTTTTTTTTTTGCCGGAACTTTTTTTGCCGGAACTTTTTTTTTTTCTGCCAGAACTATGCACTCATTGACACCGGTGAGTGGGGTTGTCACGCATGCGCAGCTCCCCAATGCTCCCCAATCTCCCCCAATTGTGACGTCAAAACAGGTTCTGCGCATGCGCAGTGGGGAGCTAAAGACCTTTAAGACTTTCTATATACTACTGGTGTGGCTCTTGTATGTTTGCATCTGTCCTATAATGTGATCAGTGTCGAAATAATTGATGCTTCACAATTACATGTATTTCACATTGGTTGGACGCTGTAGATGTCGGCAATCCACTCATTGCTATATAAATCCCGACTCCTCACTGGGTTACTGCAACAATGAAAATCGCCTCTTTGCAATTATTATTTTTAGATGCGCAGCTTTGTTTAGGATACTTATTGCTACATTCATTTTATAGTACTTTGCCTTAAATTATGTGCCCACTCAAGGCAAGGTGGGAGGATGGGGGAGACGTATGTTTTTGCTTAAAAAACAACCAGTATAGCCTTCATGCCGGAGCGGCAACTCAAGGGTCAAAGCGGAACCTCTAGTTGCTGACTGTTTAACACAGAATATGATCCTTTGACTTTCTCGCAAAATAATACATAGCCTGGCATTCTGTACACTGATACATATTCCAAGCACTGTTATAGGCACAGAGTTCCAGAGATCCTACTCCGTTCTGCCATTTTTTTTTTTCGGGACGGCTTTGTGCGTATGAAGGGGTACGATGCGACGACCCGTACAATGAGCCCGACTAACTAAAATATACTGACAAATTTGTATACAGACAATATAGTTTTTATAATGCTCTCTGCTCTCTTCTTGTTGTTTATTGACGTTTAAATGTAGTACTTGTAAAGATCTCAAATGAATGAAGAAATGTATCGTGAAATATAAGTAAAGCTGATTGTGTTGATGAGTCTTGAAATCTGCAGAGGAAACGACCCTTGAACAACAATTTCAAACAAAAACTATCAGGCTCTGATTGCTTTTCACCTCAGATTGATTTTAATTGTACAGGAGATCTTTGAGAGGTGTATCTATAGTACTATTAATGAGGGATTTAAAGTTCTGGAGGACAAAATCGCTTCCAAACCGGAAGATATTGATGTCATTTGGTAAGTGCCCGGACTTCCTTCATCTTTTAAAACTGTGAAAAAAAAATGAAATCAAACTTTTATCTTCCTATAAAATTAATTTCATCAGAATTTGACAACTACCAGTACTCTCAACACATTGTAATACAATGAAATGGTCCCATCTCTGATCACATAGGGGCATACACTAATCACTTTGTTTGTCAGTGCGTCTGTGCTTATTTCCATCCTGTGAATAAAATAGTGATGATTTCAGGTTGTATGGTTATGGTTGGCCTCGTCAACATGGTGGTCCTATGTTCTACGGTAGCCAGATCGGATTGAAACGAGTCTACGAGAGAATCTGTCATTACCAGAGACTGCATCGTAAGTAGCCACGCTTATTTTTACCCCTCGCCAAAATTGACCTTGCCCTATTTTATATTGCTACATATTATAATGTACTGGTAGGGGGAAAATTATGGATCACACTGCAACATAAGACAATTTAGGCCTAAGCTTCAATACTAAGATTATGTTGTAAACACATAGCCAAACATGGCAGTGTGACTAACGTCACAAGACCTACGTAGTAGGGTTTGATATGATTTAAGTGTGTACCTTGACCTAAGACTGACCATTTCCATGGTTGTAAGAGGCATTGAGACATGTTTTTGCCAATTTTGAGGTTTCTAGGTCACCTAGGTTCATACTCTATTTAAGAATCACGAGACAATGCAAATAATAGCCAAGTCTGGGTACAACAATGTGTCTAGACTTGAGCATTTTCAGCGACACAAAGAGTCGGACAATAGCTTCCTACATGAAGTATCTACCATCACCTAATTGGGTCAGAAAGTAGGTCACATTGACCTTGACCCAATTAGGTCAGGTCACACCGACGTTGACCTAATTAAGCGCGTATCCATGGTCTTAGGAGGCATTAGGACATGTTTTTGACAATTTCGAGGTTTATAGGTCACCTAAGTAGGTCAAACTTTCATCAAAAGTCGGTCAGCTCAGAACTTGCTGGTAACAGTCCCCTAATGCACATTCATGCCAAAAATCAAGGTTCTAATGTCAACGGTTCTCCTTATTTTGCCGGAGAAAGGATTCAGATGGACTGACTGACTCACTTATTACCAGACAATTTGCAAATGAGAGCCAACTTCGTACGAACAATGTTTATTGAATTGAATTGAATGTCTTCACCATATAATAATGAAGTGTATACCAATGGCTATCAGTGACAAAAAAAAAGACATTAAACACTGGTACTATTAGCCATACTAGCAGGATTGGTGGAAATATAACTCTGAAGGACTTATTCTATCCCAAAATAAATATATCTAAATACTAGTATGTCATGATACACCAAACGTTCAAATTGAGTGAAATATAAACAATACAGCATAGCAGTAATATAAAACTATCCATGCAACTAAAATGCTTATCAAAGAACTTGTATACACATGCCAGTGACCTTGCCCTATTTGTGCAATGACATAAAATATAGACTATGGAATGACTATGGAAATCATGCTATTGCCAGCCCCTCTGTCAGTGATCAGATGTCACTTGAAAAGTGGAGGAGTATATTCAGAAACTATTGCTTTAATAAAACATGGGTAATAAGGAGCCATGGTATTTGGCTGCATGAATCTTACATTAGATGGAGATATTACTAGCTCACATCAATGTTCAGGTAAGAAATTTGTAAAAAAAAAAATGTCTTATTTACAAATTTGCCCAATTGGACATCCAAACCTGTTTTAGTGGGTTCAAAAATGGCCTGAATCAGGCTTTGTCATGGTAATTCAATAATAGTTTTGCAAGTTACTTTTCAATACTTTCAGAATTATGGTTATCATAACAACTGTTCTCCAAACGTTTTATTTAAGAACCTTGAATAGTGGAATTTAGAACAAAATTATCTCAAAATTTCAATTCACTGCATGAACAGCTTCCAGAATATAAAGACAGTTTGCTCAACAAGTAACCCCAATACTCATGCCATCTACAGACTGTCTTAAGTCTATACAAGGACCTGATGCCTCCTAAGACCACAACATATTAGCTTCATTATTGGATGGCTCTTAAACTATTCTCATGCCTGATGCAGATCATTCTACACCAGTCTTTTGAAATTTAGTCCTGTTAGCCAGTCCCATTTGTGTTTGGCTCCAGATAGGAATTTTCGGTCCAATGGCTAAACCCTATGTTGTCAATATCACAAAAGGAAATGTCAGTACTGGTTTAACTTGTTGAACTAGAGGTATGAATTCTTGCAATCCTACCATTCTTTGTTTCACCATTATCCATATAATAAAAACTTAACAACTTTATTTTTGTCTGGATCGTCACCGCGTAGCGGTGTCGACCAGACTATGCTGCCACTCACGAAATTTATGCAAATGTGTACGTGCACTATAATGGGATGACCCTGGGTTAACCTGTATCACTCCGCCAGTGATTTTCACTGTGTTGAGTCTTATATCAGGGTATTAACCAGAAAATGAAGAAAAAAACAGTCGTAATCGTTTCATGTGAACTAGAAATAAAACGAAATCTGAATTTGAGTGTATTTCATATTCATTTCTTCGCCCAGGGATTGCTTAAATCCGTGGACTATTTTTGTTGTTGTCTGGATCGCCACCGCGTAGCGGTGCGACCAGACTATGCTGCCACTCACGAAATATATGCAAATGTGTACGTGCACTATAATGCTGTGACCCTGGGTTGACCTGTATCACTCCGCCAGTGATTTTCACTGTGTTTGAGTCTTATATCAGGGTATTAACCAGAAGATGAAGAAAAAACAGTCGTAATCGTTTCATGTTAACTAGAAATAAAACGAAATCTGAATTTGAGTGTATTTCATATTCATTTCTTCGCCCAGGGATTGCTTGAATCCGTGGACTATTTTTTGTTCTTTGGTTCCGGGCGATCGGCTCAAACCCGGTTCTCAGCGCCCACCAGGCGATAACTCATGTCAGCGCTGTGCTGTCACCGTAGACTGTTGTAAATGTAAATTGATGACCTGGTAATATGGTAAGCTGTCCACCTCGTGGTGTTTGCCGTCTGAGTGCGGGTTTGCATCTGTCTGAGTTTGCGGTAAGTCAGATTACTTATAATATATATGCCTGGTGTTTATAGTTCGCAATTTGTTTGTTGACAACGATAGCGTTGGAGAGACAATTTGTGCGAAAATCCCTGTTAATGTTGCTGTACGATCATACGTTGCAAATCTTGTTCCTTGATCTGAGTGTCGCACTTGACAGGTTCAGGTTCTGGGATTATGAAGACCCCAGTTTTCAACACTCGTACGTTCTTTCCCGTGAAGTCGGCGTTCGTTACTATTTTAATGTGTACGCATACTGCATGGAAATATATTTCCAGAGGAGATATGTGTCGAAGCAACAACAATAGTATTTACATTTTTCTCGTCTTGTGAACTTGACCGGATCCTGTCCAGTGCAAATTTATGTATTCCGGGGGACTCTGCTCACCGAATATAATTTAGTTTCAAAAAGTTTGAACAACAACAAAACTTTCCGAAAGCGGAAACAACAGAATTTGCAGGTACCGCTTTCGAAAAGTTTTGTTGTTGGTGGTGTTTTTCAAACTTTTTCAAACTAAATTATATACGCAATGATCGTACAGCAACAACAACAGGAATTTTCACAAAAATTGTCTCTCCAACGTTATCGTTGTCAACAAACACATTTACTATAAACACCATGCAGGCATATATAAGTAATGGGGACTTAACGCAAACTCATGCAGCTCTTGCAAATATCTGTGCTACACAGAACTATTAATAAAACTAGTTAATAAAACTATCCAATCTCCTCGCGTATTTGTCGCTTTGTCACAATAAAATTGCATGAATTATGAAAATCTGCTCGCAAAAACTGGTAGAAGACATCGACGCAGACGATCCACTTTTAAGCATATTACTGTAGATAGTTTCTTGCTACCATGAAGACCAAGCATATTTCTAAATGAGCCGCCTTCACAAATTCACTTCCTTGAAGACTAAACTGTGTTCCAGTTGTGATCTCCCAAACAGACTCGTCCACAAATTGGAGAAAATCTCCACATTTATCCATACATCTGCTATCGGCTGAAACATGCCAGCTGAAACGTTTTGAAACTTTAAATCCATTATTGGCGATCCAGACATCAGTACTTTGAGTACTTTCATTAATGATATTACCAAAGCTCAGATTTTGTAGTATTAATTTGAAGATCCCACGTATGAGTGTAAAACAGTATAATTTTGTTTTGTTTCTTTGCTTCATCAGCTGATGTTTTGCACTGGCAGCCCAGTTTTCTGCTGGAGCGTTTGGCTGGACAGGATGCCATCCCTATGAAAGACTGGACCAATCAGCTCAGCAGCAAACTTTGAGAGGCATGCTGATCGGCTGATTAGCTGACCAGAGTTCTCTCAGAGCCTCCAATTGGAGTGGATCGATGATTGGACCAAGCAGCTCAACAGTAAACTCTGAGAGACATGCTGATTGGCTGATGAGCCAACCAGTGTTTCAAAGCCTCCAAAGGGAGTGGATGACTGGCTCACTTTGCTCAGCAGCAATTCTGAGCAGTCAGTTGATTGGCTGATGTGTCAACCCTATAATATCTACAACAACTAATCAGATACAAGGAAGTTATAACAAACTAATCAAAAGAAAGCAAGTTGTAAGAGTTGCGTTGATTGGACATGTCATTGCAAATCGTGATTGGAAAAGCCTTTGAGAATGATGATTGTATCTGTTATATGTGCTACATGGTGAACCAATCAGAATTATTATATGAAAACAACAATTAAGAACTTGATGAGGCTGAAGGCATAAAGCGATATGTCATAAGACTAAATTTGTTTATTGAGAACCCTTGTTCCAAGAAACAAAAATTACTATATTTGCATAAGGCTGTGATTATGTAGAGTGATTCCATTACATGAATTTTTATTACTGAAATATACCTGGTTATATTTAAACAGAGTCATAAATTTCCAGTTTTAGGTATACAAGATCATGAGTCAAATGAGTAACTACATCAGTGCTCTATTTTGTTAACACCCTGGATGTAAATATGTTTCTTTTTTATATGCCCGACATAAGATAAGTGGTATACATGTATCATGTGATAGCGATTTCCATCCGTTTGTCCGTTTCTTAACTTTTGCTTGTCTGTGCAATATCTTCAGTTCCATGTCATGGATTGGTACCCAACTTTGGGTATACCCATGGATCAAAGAGGAACCCTATTAATTTTCAGGTAAATAGGTCAAGGTCGCTGTGCTTGAAAATACAGTAAATCATTGAAAATTGTTGTGTTTATGATATAAGTGCAGTTCCTCGATGTGGATTGTGATGAGAAAGAAGAAGCCTATTGGTTTATACCCCTTGGCCAAATGTTTGGCCGAAGGATGTTGTCGACGTGCTTGGTCTGTCTGTCCGTCTGTCCATTTTACTTATCAACACAATATCTCTTGAAGGATTATAACCAGGCATGCAACTGATGATGGGTCAGAAGCCTAGTGAAGATGTCTGACCTTGACATATTTTATCTAAGTCAACTTTGAGTATTGATGATAACTTTTCAAGAATTACATATATAAGCTTCCCAAATTCATACTAGATATGCAACTGGTGATTTCCCTGTGTGACTGACCTTGACCTATTTTATCAAGGTCAAATTCTAGTTATGGCAGTATCCTGAGAGATCAATGCTTGGCTCTTCAAATTTACAGCACATATGGAACTGGTGGTTAATTAGAAGCCTATTCAAGTGAACTGGCATTGACCTGTTTCATCAAGGTCAAATTTTAATAATGCTGTATGTTTTAAAGGGTGCATGCACAGCAGAGGTTGAAATAATAGGGTGTCCCCTTGTCCCAGACATGTAGGTTTTGTTCCAATTTTGTGGACAATATTCTATCAGTTGTTATAATAAATTTGATCATCCTGATTTTTCTTGGTGTGACTTCTCGCTTGCTCATGATCGAATTATTGGGGAAATAGTATATTTTGTGCATCAAATCTGTGAATTCACGAAATTTTGGTGACTCTCTTTCAATATAAATGCTGGATATCATTGTTCAGGTTGCTGCATTCAAGGGACAGGTAGAAAAAACAAGTACCTGTCACCTAGGAGGACAGGTAGAAATTTTTGAACATTTTGGCCCATGTAACCAGCTTGTTTGCAGCTAAAGTATGAATCTTCACTCAGCTGTCTTACTCACTCGGTTGTCATGTTAGTTGTCTTTTAACATTTGCACAGTTAGATTCACAAGCTCTAAAATCATTGGACGGTTGTACTGCCAATCATCTTCACAAAATGAAATGAAAATAGGGGATTTCTGTTGAAAGAAATGGTTATGGTTATTACCGGTGTCTCTTATTATGATGGGGCATCTTATAAATATGCGTCTTGGGACTTGTGTCTTACATTGTGAGAAGTGTTGGAGGATACAGGGCCTGATCCAGGCTAATTATAAATCCATCAAATTGGTTTGGGGATATTTTGGGTGCCCAAACTAGAAAAAAGAAGTAAAATATATATATTTTTTTTTACAAATTTCTTCTCTGAACATGCTGAGACCAACAGTACTGCAAGTAATATGGCTAACCATCAACTTGTCCGGCTGTGTTGTTGTATTTTGGATCATTTAAGAGTCCTAGGGCTTTCGCAGTCCCACACGGCAGCCTATTTAACTATTATATATGCCTTGTCAAACTCCACGTTGCATATGGGTGCCCAAACTAAAAGTCTAGATCAGGCCCTGGAAAATGTGGAGAATTTGATTGAGTGTCTCCGATAATATATCTATCATATAGCATATACCAGTATGCGTGATGAGAAGACAAGGGGGGGGAATCAAAGATTCTCAATTGATTTTCACAAAATGAGAGATATTCCCAATAAAAAGCCACGTGAATAATCCTACGTCATTTGTTTGTGTATTTCAGTCACCAAATCAATAAGAGTTTGTCATGATTGAAACATCAATTAAGCCACTTGTCACACTGTCTTGAGTGAATTCCATAACTCGGAATGGCATTTGGCTTCTTTTGTGAAACTCATGAATATTCGCGACATAGCTGATAAAAGGTCGCTTCATGAAATAAACATGTTTTGAAGATTCTTTCATTTTCCATGTGGTGAACTTAACAGGCTTGTTTAAGTTACATGTACTCCAGTGCATAGAATGTCATCCTGGTTTAACTTCGATACCTTATTCTGCATAGATACTGAATAATGAATACGTAAAGTAAATTTCTAGCTTCACAGGCACCGCTAGAACTCTTCTAGGATCTGGCATTGTCAATGTCTTCTATTCTAAATAAATTTGAACTTAATATTTAAAAAATATAGATATATAGGAGATATTGGTGAATTTTTTTTAGTTCCTTGGATTTTCTTTGTATTTTCCATCAAATCAACTGAATTTTGTGTTAATTTTCTCCTTTTTGTGCTTTTCGCTCTACACTTTCATTTTAAAGGATTTCTTTTTTTCAATTTCCTCAAATCACTTCATAGTTTACAAGACTTTTTGCAATTGAGAAAAATATAGATGAAAACCAATTTAACCCAGTTTTCCAAAAAATTGAAAAATAACCAAAAAAGTGTTTAAATCACAGTGACAAGAATCATCAAAAAATTACAACACCATGGTTTCGGGCAGTTCAGATGGTTTCAAGTGCATCTTTAAAGGCTTCCTGTGCAAAGTGGACGTGACCAGGGTATATTTGTCTTGCGAGATCCAACAGTTGAGTAGTGTCTCTTGGGTTTTCGAACACCACCATGTAGTGAGCAAGTCATTGTTTTTACTAAACAAATTCTGCACAATGTAGATGATGCTAGGCGGCCAATGATGACTGCCTTTTGCTGGGTCACCCAAGCATCCGTTTCCACCATGAAAGCGATGATGACCAACACTGGTGTCCAGTTCCAAGTCTGCCAGCATGGGCAATCCTTCCACAAAGGTGATGTTGGTCATCGTCACATAGGCGGCCAGCCATTCTCCGTCACATCAAATGACTCGGGTGATGGGTGGGACAGTCCTGCTGTCGGCATGTTTAATGAGCTTCTAGATGAAATGCATTTTGCCTCACCCTGATGGACCCATGATGATGCAGGTGAAGGGATGTTGCAACATGATTTACATGTACTCAAGTGCATAGAATGATGTCCTGGTTTGACTCTCCGACAGCTTCTCCTGTATCTAGTCTACATGTATGAAAATGTAGCTGCTCATTAAGTCGCATTCGGTTATCTGATTTCAGAAAATAAATTTGACCTCATTAAAAAAATATAGGGGACATTGGTGAAATTTTTTTTAGTTTCCTGGATTTTCTATGTATTGTCCATGAAATCAACTGAATTTGGTGTTTTCTTTTTTTTGTGCATTTCGCTCTACACTTTCTTGTGATTTTACTTTAAAGAATTTCTTTTTTCAATTTCCTCAAATCAGTTTAGTGTTTTCAAGATTTTATGCAATAACAAAAAGTGATAGAGTGTAAAACACGATTTAACCCAGTTTTTAAAAAAAAAAATGCAAGAAAATTGAAAAATAACCAAAACAGTTTTTAAATCACGGTGATAATAATCATCAAAAAAGTATAACACCAAGGTTTCCGCCAGTTTAGACCATTTCAAGTGCATCTGTGAAGGCTTCCTGTGCAAAGTGGACGTGTCCGGGTTATATTTATCTCGCCAGATCCAACAGCTGAGTGGTGTCTCTTGGGTTATTAAACACCACCAGGAAGTGAGCATTCAAACTGATATTCCGATAGGCCTTGTCCCGATGCTCCTTGTTTTTACTAAACGAATTCTGCACGATTTAGATGATGCTGAGCCACCGATGATGACTACCTTTTGCTGGGTCACCCAAGCATTAGTTTTCATCATGAGATTATTGACAATGACCAAGTTGTCCAGTTTCAAGTTGACCAGGGTGGGCAATCTTTTCACATAGGTGATGTTGGGCATCGTCGCATAGGCCACCTGCCATTCTCTATAATTACAAGTGTCTGGTCCGTCATTCATAATTCAGCCATCGTCCATTAAAGAATATCCGCATCCATAATCCAAATTACAAGCGTCTAATCCATCATTCATAATTCAGCCGTCGTCCATTAGAGAATATCCGCGTCCATAATCCAAAGACCTATTCCATATTTCATATAACCGTATTAGCACCAAATTCAAAAAGACTATAGTATACATAAACATAGGCTTGTTTCCTGCAAGAGAGAAGCGGTCAACAGTTTTCAATGATGCCGGCAAGACATCATGATGTTTCAAACACCAAACGACTCGGGCTATGGGTGGGACTGTCATGCTGTCGGGTAATGAGCTTCTAGATGAAATAATATTGCCCAACCCCGTCGGAACCGTGATTACAAGCGCCTGGTCCGTCATTCATAATTCAGCCGTCGTCCATTAAAGAATATCCGCGTCCATAATCCAAAGACCTATTCCATATTCCATATAACAGTATTAGCACCAAATCCAAAAAGACAATCGTAGTATACATAAACATAGACTTGTTTCCTGCAAGAGAGAAGCGATCAACAGTTTTCAATGATGCCGGCAGGACATCATGATGTTCCAAAAGTATCAAATCCGTATTGCTGATCAGTGTTCTTAATCCATAATATTCGTTGTAAAGTCGTCATCTAAGAATGATGTATCTCAGTCACGCTTTGATTGTGACTGTTCATATGAGTACCATGAGGATCTTGAAGTACATGGGTTCATACGGCCCCTAGCCCCGGATTAAGTGGAATTAGACAAGTTACGAAACGTAACGCCATAGATCTTGCACGCTATGCTCGTATTTTGCTATCAGCATGCGATATGTATCGCCAAATTTGAGAAACTTTGAGTGGAGGCGCTTGGTGGTGTAGCCCTGTTCAGAAGTTTCTGCAACAATGTTTTGTGACGTTGATTAAAATCGTCACATTTAACACATGATGCAGATGAAGGGATATTGCCACTGGAGGTCTATGGATGAAGTTTTATCCTGTGGCATGGTAACTCGCTCATAAATGTGGATGTGGCCCACTTGCGGTTTGGAAGGTGCGGTGAGTCCTGGGTGCAGTAGGTACGGTGACAGGTTGGCTCTGCTGTGTGAGACTGGCTCAGCGAGTGTGTCATGCCCCACTTGACTGCCATCATGGGCAGAGAGGTTCCAGGTTAGTTGAGCGAGATGACGGCTGCCACGTTGTACAAGACAACCCCATACAACACGTCTTAAGTGAGAAAAGTGGGTGATGAGAAAAGAGGCCAGCCTACTGAAAAGAAGTCACATGACCGCACAGGCAAATTTACTGACTGTATATTTCTAGAAACATGACAAGAACCAAAAGTGATCCCTAGGATGATTTGTATGCCAGCCACGCTTTCATTGTAGATGTTCATGTGGACGTATTAAATGGCATTACCACATGACCTCTAGCACTGCCAAGACCAGTATTAGATATAAATAGTAGTGATGATATAATAGCCCTATCGAGTCATCTGATCAAAATTGATGAACAATGTGAGCTGCTAGATAGAAGAAATGGCCCATTCGAGAGAGTATTAATAGAATCCTAGTTCTTATTCAGAACACATCTGTGAGGCAAGATGCTGACCAAGCGCTTTATTCTCCACCATGTCCACCAGTCACAAAAGACTGACACTAAGACCGGGATCACAGCAACCATTCTCTTTTTGAGTTTAGAGTGTCAGTGGCAGTCACCCTCTGCACATGTCTGAGCACAGACTGAACTTCGATTCCTGTGGAGCGTCTTTATATAAATTTCATCTGCTTGGCTAGGACCCTCGAATAAAATGACATCTGCCAGTGTTGCCACATCACAAAATCAAATCTTGACTCCGTTGTTCGGTCTTCAGGATGTATCCCAAGTGGTAGTAATCTGCTGTGGATTTCTCCACGGGCTGTAACCTTGGAGACGCCATCAACATTTATTGTTTTAACTTACCCTTGAATTTACTGATCTGCGCATGGTCATCCCGCTAGAATTGATAGAGATGTGAAAGTTGCAGGGGTAGCCTGGGGGTACAGGACCGGGTCATTGCACTTTGTGACTTGAATGCGGAAATCTCTGGATGCTGTAGTGATAGGCTCGATATAGTAGCCATCCACAAGCTTTGGGAGCACATCGATGTACTGCTGTGTGTTCTTGACCATGAAGTGCTTGTACATCCTGTGTTTGAAGGTGCATTTGAACCGTTTGATGGCCTTGGTATTGTTGTATGTGTGAATGAAGAACCCCTGCTGTTGAGGAATTCTGTATCTTCATCTGCCTGTAAGTACAATGATTTGCATCTGGTCTTGAACATCTGCTTGATTGCATTGATGAGATTCTTGCCATTTTTGTCCGGATGGGTATGACCCAGACATAATTTGGCTTGCCGGTGGCTGTCAATGCCCCTGAGGATGACCCAGTTCCATGGAAACTGGTGCCGTGCAGCTCGATGTAAACTATATGTGTCTTGGATTATTAACCAGGCTTGTACTTGCGATGACAAATCCCATGGGGCACGATAGATCTGTAGAGGGCATTCACCTCACCAGATGCTGCAAGGCTCTCGGAACTAATATAAATTTTCCCGATACCCTCTACCAATATTTCATGCTTACGACTGATGTTTTTATTTTAAACAGCCTGTATTTATAATGTGGGTGCATTTTGCAAGGCCGGTAGAGAGACAAGCACATCATCCATCTCTGGCACAGCCTGTTCGAAGGCGGACCATAGAAGCATTGTGGATCCGTTCAACAAAGCCAATACAGCAAAGAAGGGGCCTCGGCAGACGTAGACAGCGCGACACAGATGGATGAGGTACTCATTCAGTTCGCCACTCGGCACGCGTTGAAATTTCTCCAAACCACTCCGGGGCTGCCGAATGACAGTCAGTTGGGGTTGTGACGGGTCACTGTCGCACACATCCAAATATTTTCAATGACCTTCATGCGTTTCCTTCATGCTCATGGAGGGAGACCTCGGGAGTCGGGCTCAGAAAAACATGTACGTGATGCTCCGTCATCCTGGATTGGACTCCATGTACGCCTTCGAAGCCTGCAAATGAAAAGGTGGCCAGGCTGCCTACACCATGAAGCGTGGCCTGTACTTGTACGATGAGGGTCTATTTCTGGTTGGCGTTGGGGTGCGTAGTCACACCTGAAGAGCTCCACAATCTGTCTACCCCTCGAGAGTCGCATGCTCATCCTATGGGCTAGTGTATAGCTGTATAGATAGGCACGTATGCACACAACACTCTTACACACCCTGGTATGTGCCTTCTCCACTACTCATGATGTCATAAATGACGTAATTTCTGTTTAAATCCACCTCCAGCATCTTCTACCCCACGAAAGACTCCACACGATAAAAAGATAACCCGCCGCGACTCATTTGAAGAGGCTTTCCACAGTGTCTAGTCTGTCATTCATAATTCAGCCGTCGTCCATTAAAGAATATCTGCGTCCATCATCCAAAGACCTAATCCATATTCCATATAACAATATTAGCATGCTTGGTGGATTAGCCCTGTTTTATAAGTTTTTGCAACAATGTTTTGTGACGTTGATTAAAATCGTCACATTTAACACAGGATCTAGCAAATGCTACTAGGGGAGATATGTATACGCCATATGCAGGCCCCACTGGAATATTACTGTCCAGAAAGGGATAGTTTACGATGTCGAAATTGTAATCATCTCTTTTGTCATAAAGTCGTCAAGAGAGAATGTCCGCTTCATTTTATAGAGACATAGATCTAAATATGATGTGCCTGTTTCCTTCAAATCCAGTGAAGGTGGATATATATCCTTCACTGCGTCATTTATATAGCGATTATCCACAGCGAGAAGATCGTCTATATAGCGTTTGGTGAATGAGAAGGACCGGGCTGTGAATGGATCGGTTTTTGAAAGCGCCTGCGTATAGTCATATTCATAAGAGAACCGATACAGGTCAGACAACAGGGGTGCACAATTAGTACCCATTGGAATACCTATATGCTTCTGATATATTGTATTGCCAAATTTCACAGATATTTCTAATGAGAAATTCAAGCAACTTTATAAACAAAGAAACATCCCATGAATGATATCTCTTATATGTAGTAGAGCTAAAGAATGCTTTATGGCTTCCGACATTAATATATCTATGATCAGTTTTTTTGCACACATAATAATAATGATCTTAGATGGTCAATAAGGTACTGATGAGGGATTGTGGTATAGAGAGTCGAGAAATCCCATGTGGATACATGTCTGTACGGTATGTGACCTTTAGAATCAGGTTCTTCTGTAAGATATTTTGAGTTTTTCAATATCCACATACATTCAAATAGTGGCGCAATACCTTTCCCAAAATGCTTTTACCTCCTGAAGGGCCCTCGTCAATATGGTTGAAAGAAACTTGGTGGTGCAGCTTCTAGAATGGGCTATGAATCTAGCTTTGTATGGTGATTTATGCATTTTGGGAGTCCAGTATACTTGGTATGTCGTTATGATTGGTTGGAAGACAAATACCTCTTTCCCTGAGAAACGTTTTGTGATTGTTAAATAAATCTTCCAGAGTAAATGCAGTTTGGGAGTAAGTAGACGTATTTGATAATGATATGTCTACATTCAATTCTTTAACCAGCACCTGGTAATAGTAATATTTACATATGAATATTATATTATTTGGAGCTTTGTCTTCTGGGACTATGACGTATGTATTCTGTTTTCCGGTATTTTATTCGGGAAAGTTTTTACATCCGCCTGCGATTCCACTATGCAACTCTACGACCGCTTGGGACCACATAGACCCATTTGACTGGGGTTTGGGTGTGAAGTC
Source organism: Hanleya hanleyi (assembly GCA_036873755.1). Taxonomy (NCBI): domain Eukaryota; kingdom Metazoa; phylum Mollusca; class Polyplacophora; order Lepidopleurida; family Hanleyidae; genus Hanleya; species Hanleya hanleyi. Next base: position 23,246 of record JAVTVY010004561.1, read on the forward strand.
TGTTTGCCCGCATTTTTTCCTGAAAAATCTTACATTTATGGCCCAAACCTACACCTGCTTTGATCTATGCCTTCATCTCCGCCAGGAGAATAAAATACAAACGTTAAAACGGAAGTTTAAAACAAAAAATATCTCCCCTGGGGAGTTATCCCCCAGAGGAGTAGTCTCCCCTAGGGGAGCTCTCTCAGCTCAGCCAGGATATATAAGCCAGCTCCCAGTATACTCTTCCTCTTTTCACGTTTGTACCTCCAGTGGTGCACGTCAGGGAGTTTGCAATACAGTTCTAGTTGTTGTTGTTACAAAGACTAGTTGTTGTTGTTCAAAGTGTTGTTTATAGAAACATTTTCTTTCTTGAATAATGTCTTCTGAGTATTCTGTTCCAATTCCCCCAAATTCTTCCCGTGCGTGTGGGCGATTTTCGTCACGCTTTGACGCCCACACACGCTGTTTCGCTTGTAAGGAAATTTTACTATCGAAATAACACGGGTGCTGAATGTGTGTCTTGGGATAAAGTTACTTGGAAAAATTATGCAGGCCTGTAGGTCCTATTTACTACAGGCTTCAGAGAACCCGATCTATCGGAAGTCGATAGAAGTATTTTGAAAATTGTCATTAGTTGAGGACATCAAAATTAATCAAGATCTGAGTGGTCCCGTTTTAGGTTTGTCCCATAAATCAAAACCAACTCCTTCTTCTGGGGGAGATTGACCACCTAGCGGTACGGTTGTACGACATGATAACCAGAGTGTACTGGATAGCTTAGCCTCCACGGTATGGCTTTGTCGAGAGGCCTTGGGAAACCGGTTCCTTTGTTCAAGCAAACAAAGGCCAGGTCACAGCTGCCGCGACATTCTATTGTCCCCGACGGACAAGAGATTTCAACCTCACCGCATGTTAGTTTTCCGACTCCTTTGTCTATTGGTCTTTCGACAGTCTCGTCGTACTCGCCAGCTGTTACCGAAATGGGATATTGGTGTGGTTCTGTGTGCCCTGATTCGTCCGCCGTTTGAACCCTTACAGTCCGCGTCTCTTAAAGCTGTTGCCTACAAGACAGTTTTTCTCGCGGCTTTTGCTTTGGCGTCTAGAGTGTCTGAACTTCATGCTCTTGAAAGATCATCTATGACCTGGTTGGCGGATTGGTCGCGCGTATCGTTTCGACCTATTCCGGAGTTCATCGCCAAAAATGAGTCTGTTCGCTTAGGTCCGTGTGCGCAACGTTTGTACTCCATCCCTGCGTTATCAGACATCGTTCATGGCCTCGAAGACGACCTACTGTTATGCCCTGTTCGAGCCATATGTCACTATCTCACTCGTACCGATCCCGGTCGGGGCTCGCGTTGTCTGTTATTCTTGTCCCTTCGTCCTTCGGCGGTACGTGACATTACTAAGAATACCATCGCTTCGTGTTTAAAGAAAACCATTAAGTGGTCTTATCAATTGGCCATTGACGCTCCCCCGCTTCTATCGACTGCTTCTTCTCATGAAATTCGCGCCATCGGTTCTTCATGGCCATTATGGAAGAACTTGTCCCTCCATGACATTGTCCAGTCTTGTGCCTGGACGGCAAATTCCACGTTTACCAATTTCTATCTGAGAGATATGTCAGTCCAATCAGATAGTGTGACCATGCTTGGGCCACTGGTGGCTGCCCAGCACGTGGTCAGGTAACTTTCAAAAAAGGGGGGGGGGAGCAAAATTGTCATCATCGCAGCAAGTCACCGGCTTGCTGTATCATCTCATTTCATCTCTCTGTCATATCATATGTCCACATACTACATGATCACCAGAGAAGAAGTAATAGCTCAGCTTGCCAGTCACCGACTCTCAAGTCATCAATCAAGCCTGACACAATGGTGAGTTTTAATCTTTGCTTTACTGCAGATTTGCTTGTGTCATTTCAGGTTAAGCTATGATCTTCTAGATCATCTCAGCTGAGTCTCCTGGCGGTCAACTCACAGTTTCAACGTACAAGAACTGACACTTTTGTGAGTATTAATAATGTTTATTTTCAGGTCACCAGTGTCAGCAACAGTAAAGTACAGACAGTTGACAAAGACACAGAGTAGACTCAGAGATTCCGCTGTCAACTCTCAACAGTCCATTCTGCATCAAGGATTAAAGTACACAGAGTTGGATATGAGGCGGAATGTGGACTGACAAGGGTATCAGTTAGTCGCCTTGATTGACGATGTAGGTTTCTTCCCATCTCATTCTTGCTTAACCTCCGAACTCTGGCACTCAGGTTCCTTGGTTACTATGGTGGTAAGTCTGCGCACCCCTACCACAATCACAGATACATGGATGAAGTCATTTAAAATGATAAGTAACTTCTATTCTCCATAATTAACCACTGCGCCACCATCCAGGGTTCTTTTTGTTGAGAATTATTGTCATATCTGTGCTCTTTTTAGGTCACCTAAGAGAAGAAATAGGTCAGTTGGGCCATCTCTCAAGTTATATTTTAAGGTTTGACACAATTATGATTTTAATCTTTGTCTTTACTGCAGATCTGTTTGTGTCATTTCAGGCCTTCTCAGCTGAGTCTCCTTGCGGTCAACTCACAAGTTCAACGCACAAAGAACTGACACTTTTGTGAGTATAATAATGTTTATTTTCCAGGTCACCAGTGTCAGCAACAGTAAAGTAAAGAAAGTTGACAAAGACAAAGAGGAGACTCAAAGATTCCGCTGTCAACTCTCAACAATCCAGCGTCTACATCAGGGATTAAAGTACACAGAGTTGCACCTAAAGCGGAATGTGGACTAGCGCTGCGAATAGGTGGATGACTTGTATGGCATGATGGCTATTCCTTTACCAACTCATACTTGCCTTACCTCCGAACTCTGGTGTCCTGATGCCTCAGTTCCGTTGGCGGTAATACTGCGTACCACATCCACATCACAGATAATGACACCTTGTATGCTACATTGGCGACCAAAGATCCCAACTCATACATGCTGCCTTCCAAGTGCTCATCCCGGCCGTACTGCCTGAGTTCCTATACGGAGGGTAACACTGTGCTCCACATCCAAGACCACAGCTACATGCATGGAGACATGCAACAAGCTAAGTAACAACTTCTTATATCCTTGACTACCTTCTGAGTTCTGATCAGGGTTTTCTTGTTGATTGTGATTGTCTTGTTTGTGATTATTTCAGCGGATATTTAGCCTGCCATTGCAAATACAACAAGGCCGAGGTTCCCTCCTCCATATGTTGGTAGTGAGGCATAGATCAAAGCAGGTGTAGGTTTGGGCCATAAATATTAAACATTTATAAACAATGTTACTATTTATAACCAAACCAAACCTGCTTTGATGTTATGGCCCTCCCATCCTTCCCTTCACTCCGCGGCCTTGCACACCACAGGTCTCGGTTTATAACAAGAGAAAAGAGGAAGAGTATACTGGGAGCTGGCTTATATATCCTGGCTGAGCTGAGAGAGCTCCCCTAAGGGGAGACTACTCCTCTGGGGGATAACTCCCCAGGGGAGATATCTTTTGTTTTAAACTTCCGTTTTAACGTTTGTATTGTATTCTCCTGGCGGAGATTAAGGCATAGATCAAAGCAGGTTTGGTTTGGTTATAAATAGTAACATTGTTTATAAATGTTTAATTTTTACATCCACCTAACCGATCGCGTGATCGAAAGTGACCACGCACCAGCAGCCTCCAAACAAGGTTATCTCCGCTTATGCCAGTTGATCGATCCTGCCCTCATTCACTTTACATACAGCCGAACACCAAAACATCGTGTCACAAAACTTGCATTTTACCAACCAAACATTCCATTTATTTCCCAAATCGTAAACCTGCTTTGATTATGCATAATCTCCATTAGGAAGAACAATACAAACTGTTAAAAACGGAAGTTAAAACCAAAAGTTGTCTCCCCTTAGGGGGTTGTCCGCCCCTTGGGGGCTCTCCCATACATCCCAGCCAGGCTACTATATAAGCTCTGCTCATACCCATTCATATCCTCTTTCTCAGTTTGTACTCGACCAGTACACATCTAGGAAGTGTTATACAATACAGCTGTGTTATTGTTGTTACCGCCGGTTATATCCTTTTGAAGATTGACTTGTGTTGTTTCTTTTTCGGGAAATTCTTCTTACATTAGCTATGTCTGAGGTTTCTGTTCCCCTTTCTAATTCTTGTCGCGCGTGTGGGCAAGCGTTGTCCCGTTCGGACGCCCACACGGTTTGTTTTGGTTGTAAAGATTTATGTATATCGCCATGCCACGTGTGCGGAATGTTCGTTATGGGATTTTGGTACTTGGAAGAAATATGCCCAAGCCCGTCGTGCTTATTTGTTACGTGCGTTTGAGGATTCTACACTATCGGAGGTCGATAGACGATAGAAATTTCCCTTGTAAATGACATGAAGTCCAATGAAGATCTTGACGGTGTTGGCTTAGATTTGTCTCATAAATTTCAAAGCCCAGTTTCATCTGTAAATATTCCCCCTAGTGGCACTATCCTACAGGAGGATAATTTTCAACTGCAAGACAGTTTGACCTCTACCGATATCGCATTGTCTGGAGTCCCTGCCAAACCGGCTCCATTGTTCAGCTCAACAAAGCCTTCTCGAGCCAAGTCGGCTTTACCTGAGCGATCCATTGTCTCCATCGGACAAAAGAATTCGACTTCACCGTAAATCTAGGAGAAGGTCTATAAATCTTTTCCTAAACTTGTACGTCTATTGCGGTTAAATACATAATATTTTCTGGGATAATTTTTGTCTGACATTTTATCCTGGTTGTTCCTAAAATTTTGTCGCTTCGTGTGGTCAATTTTTGAAGTCGTTTAGACCCTCGCACGGTTTTCTAAGTGGATTTGGAATTCCCACGCTTAACTTTGAACACAGTCTGCGTGATACTAGACAGTGTGTATTCAATTTTGCGGTCTCCACAACCAACAATGGGTTTCGGTCCGCTGTGTTAGTATGTGGGACTTTGTATGAGTGGTTTGACTTGTTCAGACTTGTTCGACTTTGTTTGGACACCAAGGATTCTGCCGGCGGGGCTGTGGTGTGGGACGTCCCTTCGAAAAGGTAATGTCCTGGACAAAAGTCTGACAATGCAAGTTTCAGCAGATTTTTTGTCAATTGTGTTTCGTGAGTCTTATGCCAATTCGTTGCCATTCTTTCCTTAGCCCGGGCTTTCGCGATCCCGTGTGGTTATCGGTCAGTATGTGAGTCTATGGTGACCGAGTTATTTTGTTGGGATCTGTACGATAGCCGAACAAGATTTTGCTTCGTGGATTCTCGAATTTTATGCATTAAATCTTCGGTTGTATAGTGAAATGTACTTCCGCCAGACGGGGAGATCCGATTCTTTATAAGCAGTCCGTCAATTTCCATGTTGTTGTTGTTGTTCGGACTGTACAGTTTCTTTTTGGTAGTTTCGCATTCATGCATTCGGTTCATTGTTCCCACCAAAATGTAACCTCTTGTTATTTCAAGTATTATTATGTTTATTTGATATCCCGTGATCAAGAGAGAACATACAGAGGTTTTTCTCTGCCTTGCATGCTTACGTTGTTGTGTTTGTGTTCATCGCCACAACTCAAGCCTGTACGCTACGACTCTTTGTTACATTTTAATGAGCTTCTTTACTACTCTCTTTATGTAATTAAGCGTGTGTTGAGCAACAAAAGAGATCATGTGTGTTCTGTATTTTGTTTTTGATAATAGCAGGAGTGCTATAGATCGCTCCCCTAATGTCGTTTTTGGAGTGTATATCACACTCCTGAAGCCATTCAGTATGTAGAGAAGTGGTTGTAGGGAGTGTTGTTTCCTCTCTCCTGGATCAATTTTAGGAGAGTGTGATGTGATCACGCTCCTCAAAAACGAATAACTGGTGTTAGTCCGGTGGCTTAAGGTCAAGATCGTGACTAACTGGAATAAAGCACCATATTTTGCAGAGAGGGTCATTTGGACATAAGGAATGATCTCAGAAGGGGTGCTCATTTCTACAGGAGGTGGAAGGCCCTTAATTTGCATAAATCCGATATGGCCGCCATAATACATACAGTATCCTCAGGATGGCGACTATTTGACAGCTGGAATGGCCTTTTTACATGAGATTGATTTTCTACGAGCCTGACTGACTCAAGAAGAAAATAATAATGATGATTGGAAACTTTATTACCCGTTCAATATCCAATATGGCCGCCAGAGCGTCCCCAATAATGGTATTATTGCTACACACATGTATGTGCGTTTATATATATGCTAATATATATCATATATATTTATAAATCCATTGAGAGGTTTCTGTACATGTAGCTCTGTTATGATTGACTCGATCAAGCACGCATGAAGGCTATTGGCTATTTTCTTTTCTATAGATATCCAATATGGCCACCAGCGCCCCATCCTCATCGCTGATTATCGGTACTGAAACCAAATCTGTTTCAAAGGATGAAACTTCAGGTTATCGTACATGCCACGGTTGTGAACCACATCAAATGTTGCCAATTGGATTCTTTCCGGCTCCTTACATGTAAATTAGCATGTGTAAATCCAGCGGCAAAGGGACTTACTCTTCCAACACCGGTTGGAATCAGGCGAAAACTGTGCTAAGTAACTACCCTGAGGTAGATTTACTTGTTTCAAGTTTCACAAACGGTTTCCATATTTGACACTCGAGAAAATATGCCTTTACTGTCTCGCGTAATCGTTCATCTGTTATGCAAACCCCTGCTATCGTAGAATCTAAATTAGACAAAGAGTTGTCGAAAGGTCGAGTTGTTGGTCCCTTCTAAACTCCTACTTTTGACAATAAGGTTTGCTAAAATTAGGCTTAGTCCCCAGAAAGAAACCTAATACTTTTAAGGGCTCTTGATGACCGAGGTCTCTAGGCGCATCGCTGGTGATCGCAAGCCTCAGCACCGCTGAACCGGCACGGGTCGAGCCTCGCTATTGCGTGTGTGAAAGTCTGTCAGTTACTTACGGACGGGCCGGAGGTCGTTCTCTTCTGGTATTCCAGCTTCCTCCATCTGGCTGTCACCATATGCGCGAAATATCCTTGAGTGTGATACTCTGTCAGTATGTCGGCATCTCTTCCCACTTCCCTTATATGTGTTGTAATTAAACCAAATCCCCACTAATACTTTTCGGGTGATACACGATTTATCTTAACCTGGAAAAATCTGCCTTGTCTATTAACGGTGCGGTTCAACAGGTCCTGATATGTTGAATACCTATACATTAGTTATCGCGATTGCACTAGTTCAAAAACATGGCCACTAAAGCTTGATGGCAAAAATCTATTTATATGATGCCGTTCGCATTTATGTATCGGTGCCTCTCCATGGGATGATCTACATCCTGTGAGATATTAAAGAGCTCAAGTCATTCTCTGCAATCGGTTATGCTACAAAGTTCGGTATACCAGAGGTCATCCACATACTGGACGACTTCATGTTCGTCGGTGCAAATGGTGCTAGCCACTGTTCTATAATTCTCAACACTTTCACTTACTTGTGTGAGTATTTGGGCATTCAAATCCAACATGCTAAGACCTACTACCCATCAACTACTATGGTTATGCATGGTATTCAATTGGACTATGAAAACTTCATTTACAGAAGACAAAATTCATAAACTGAAAAGCATGCTGAGTGAGTTCTCGCGCCGCAAAAAGGTAACCCTTGTGGAACTGCAGTCTCTCATTGGCTCGCACAATTTTGCTTGTTAAGTCGTAGTGCCCGGCAGGCCATTTCTCCGCTGCCTGATAGAAGTTAACAAAAGTTGTATCACAGGCTCACCATCACATTCGCTTGAATAAAGGTAGAGCCTATGTTAATACCTGGCTTGTATTCCTGGAGTCTTTCAACGGAAATTAATTTTCTTTCTCCAAATTGGGTATTCGATTTCGACGCTGCTGGTACCTTGGGTTTGGCGGCTGTTTTCGGATCCTCGTGGATAGACCAAGAATGACCAGCACATCTTACCCACATCACGGTCAAGCAGTGCTTGCCGTAGAAATTTGGGGCCATAAACTGGCAAATCACAACGTCTCTTTCTTGAAATTGATTGAAATTAATGCGTCAGTTAGTAGTTGCCTGCCTTCGAAATGACCTACTATTCAGATCAAAACACATTTCAGAACAATCTTATTCCTGACAAACTCACGAGTTTACAATTTCAGGAAGCGCTGTCTCTAGCCCCTTGGCTCAATTGCTCGTCGCACCCAACACCCTGTTTGTTGTTCTTCAAGTATACAAGTATGCAGAGATTTCCTCAATAACACTGGTCAACAACATTGGTCGGTGTGCCAGTAAGATATTCCTCATCTCATCGCCACAGTTGGTTTCCTTCAAAGCATTCTTGCATTTCAACAAGTATGCACCTTTCACAGCTTATACATTCGTATCGGCCATCAGTTATGCGCACAATTTGGCTGCAGTAGACGATCCTGCGCAGTTATTCCTTGCCAAAAAGCTACTTTCGGGCATGTCAAAATTACACGACCGGATACCAGATTGCCGATAACTAAGGATATCCTCCAGAAGATATTTCATGCTATAGCCCACATTGTATCCATGTAATTCTTCACGAGCAATGATCTTGGTAGCATTTCATGCATTCTTATGCGTTAGTGAATTGACAGATCATTCAGAACAAGACAGCAATAGCAATGTTCTTTAATACAAAGATGACTTTCTCCAATCAATCTGGCCCATTGCGAAGCATGCACATTATTATCCGCAACTTCAAACTCAACATACTAGTATCCCATAAAACAATTCATTTGTTTATACTGATAATATTAGATATTGTCCAGTTCAAGCAATCCGTGCTTATTTTCGGTTACATGTTCCACATTCGAGGCCGGACCCCTGTTCCAATTTCCAGAGGATGCGCCCGTTTCAGTTGCCTATTTCTCAGCTCACGTAAAAAAACGGAATTTCTTTAATCGGCATTGACCCTCTTTAATAGATTGAGGCGATATGCAAGAGCGGTCATAGCTTTTGCATTGGCGCCGCCACTTCATCTTCAGCAGCAGGAATCCCGAAAAGCATATTCGAAAATGTGTAGATGGAAGTCTAACGCTATATTAGTTTGACACTTGGTAGCCATGCATTGTCCAGTCACGGGTTTCATTGTGTGGTAGCCCCAACGAATTTGTTGCATAAGTAAGGATCTGGTCCAACAAGACCCAGTTTGGAAAGGTCATTCAGGGGCTGCTTACCAACTGAGGCAGTTATATATGAATATTTTCTAATATTCACTGTATACTTAACCAAGCAAAAAAATAAAAATAATAATCCAAAATTGACCATATTTGGCTCTGACGTACCTGTAACGTCATTATGGCGGCCATCTTGGATTACTTTGCATTTCTCGCTAGACGTTTTCCAACACTATTAGTGGGAAAATTTTCAGACTCTTACCCCGACAAATGACGAATATATGATGTTTTGAAAATCGTTGGGATAAAAATTGCCTTTAATATGCCCAAAATGACCCCAGCCCCCTAATGGGCCACATATTGCCTCCTGGGCCTCGAAATCGGGGGCACCCCTTCTGATATGGTTCTCGGTACCTCTAACGACACGTGTGCCAAATTTGGTGCTTTATTCCACTCTGTCACGATAAAGTGAAAATCTGGCCTTAAGCCACCGGACTATGTTTGTTTATTGTGAATCTGTGCTATTTCTTTGAAACACAAATTTCTGTTACTATAAACATTGTGATGTGTTTATATTTCACACCAAATTGGCCCATTTGTATTCTGTTTTACATTTACAATTCAGATTGGGTTGAGCTTTAATTTTGTTATCTTCTCTCTGAGAAATTGATATTATTAGCTTGAGTGTGAGTGTATTTCTCCGAGAAATCTTTAGAAATACTCTCGTTCAACGACACGTGGGGGTTTTATTGATCTTCTCCTGGTCTGTTGGCCGGGCAAAGAGCAAGCCTAAAGTCTTCTCGATTTTCTGCCGTGGGACAGCATTAGACTGTTTCATCGAACGGTCTTCTTGTATTTTGAGCTCTGCGCAAGGATGTCACGCAAACTCGTGAAGTGTTCAATTGTTTTCTTCCGAGTATGATTATCGGTACAGTCTACATCAACAACAGACTGCTCTTTAGCAATGTTCTTTACTGTTGTTTCTTCTCGACAGCTTGTGCGTGTTAGGTCATTTCAAATTCTGAATTTTAATGACCTTGCTTTATCTGCCGGCGAGAATCTTCAAATGTATTTCTTCTCGTCGGGAATTTTAAATTCTTTGAGGCAACGACGTTCCATTATGTCGTCTCGTTGACGTCGTTTCGCGTACTTTATAGGGTGTATCCTACTCCATTTTGAGCACGTACATACTTTATGTTGAAGCAAATGGGGAAAATCACTACGCGTTCACAACGTTTCTCCCGTTTTTCACATTTACATCATTCTGTTACACCTTGACGAGGTTCCATTACGCCGTCACGTCTTTCTCATACACTTGTGCGTCGTTCTCGTACATCTGTTAGACGTTCCGGTACGCCATAACGCCGTTCTTCACGTCATTTCTTCTGTGCCTCCATCATTTTGCGAGATGCATAGTTTACATCCATTCATCCTCGTTTTTGCGGCGTTTTCCTACGATTTACCATCGTCGGTTGTCAGTGGGAGTGGAACTCCTTCCGTTCAAAGTCAACCTTCCCCTTGTATCAATTCAGCTCGGGGCTTTCACATCGAGGGTTACTTAGGTTCGTCGTTACTTTGGGGGACAGTATTTCGACTCTCTCCATCAAGTACTTTGTCCTCGTATAGACCGTTGGACCAGTCTTTTAGACTTTGGCATTTTAATTCTGTCATCAACTGATACAGTTTTCATTAAAAAAAAAAGAAAAAAAGGACCTTACTCATTACGTTCGTTTTTCGGGTTTGGTCACTGCAGTGGATTTATTCGTCCTGGTGCGAGTATGTGATGCCCATCCTGACTCTGCCTCCTTTTTTCCCCTGTAACTGACTTCTTCCTTCACCTTTATCGTGATATGAAGTTCTAATCAGCACCTTTTTAAGCATTCCGGTCTGCTTGAGGCTAGGGTTTCCGGCATCGGGTTTAGTCTAAACGACATTATCTCTGCGCTCATTCCGGTTTTCGCTTTTCAGTTTCGCCGTTCTCGGTAGCTGTTACCGGAATGGGATATTGTTTTGGTTCTGTGTTCTCTGGTTCGTCCGCTCTTTGAACCTTTACAGTCCGCCTCTTTTGAGGTTGTTTTTCCTACAAGTTCGCGTTTTTCTGGCGGCTTTTGCTTTGGCGTCTAGAGTGTCTGATCTTCATGTTGTTGAGAGATCATCTATTACCTGAACGGCGAATTGGTCTCGTATCTCCTTTCGACCCGTCCCCGAGTTCATCGCCAAAATGAGTCTGTTCGCCTAGGTCCGTGTGCTCAACGTTTGTATTCCATCCCTGCGCTATCAGACTTCGAACATGAAGTAGTGTTAGGCAGTTTTAGTGTGCTGTTAGCCTATAGTCAACAAGCTTACGGCTTCATCGCTGCTATTCAGTAATTCTATGTCCACATACTAAATGATCACCTATGAAAAGTATTAGGTCAGCTTGCCAGCCGCCGACTCTCGAGTCATCTATCAAGGCCTGACACAATGATGAGTTTTAATCTTTTCCCTTTCTGCGGATTTGCTTGTGTCATTTCAGGTTAAAGCTATAACCTTCTTCCAGATCATCTCAGCTGAGTCACCTTCGGTCAACTCAAGAGTCCAACGTACAAAGACAGGGACTAAAGTACAGACTGTTGACGTTGAATGGAGAGTAGATTCAGGGCAGCCGTTGTCAAGAGCTGTTCAAGCTTCAAAGACTAAAGTACAGAGTGTTGACATGAGACAGCTTGTGGACTAAGGGTGGTGTAAGATGATCACCGTGTATGCTACGGGTAGCTGTGCTTTCGCCTCTTCCCTGTTCATACATCACTTACCAAACGGATACTCACGTCGCCTAAGGGCCTTGGTTTCCTTCATATAGCTAATATTGTGTACCACAATCACGATCACAGCTACTGAAATGAAGACACTCAAAAGATAAGTATCTTCTATTACTACTCCTTAATTAACCACTGCGTCACCATCCAGGGTTCTTTTTGTTGAGAATTATTATCATATCTGTGATCATTTTAGGTGGAGGCTGAGGTGGCCGAGTGGTCTCGGCCATTTACATTTTCTGCTGGAGATTTGGTGCCAGACTCTGAGGACGCGGGTTCGTGTCTTGCATGGGACTGACTCATCCAGCTTTAGTAATTGTGTCTTACTGAGAGAATGTCATCTTAAAAATAATTGGATATAAATGTTATCTACTCAGTAATAATAGGTCAGTTAGCCAGCCGCCATCTCTCAAGTTATCAATTAAGGCCGGACACAATTGTGACTTTTAATCTTTGCCATCACTGCAGATTTGCTTGCGTCATTTCAGGTTGAAGCTATGGCCTCCTTCTAGTTCATCTCAGCTGAGTCACCTGCGGTCAGCTCACAAGTTCAACGAAGAACTGACATAAAGTTGACGTCACATGGAGAGTAGACTCAGGACGGCCGCTGTCAACTCGCAAGATCGGATCAAGCTCCAAGGACTCAAGTACTAGAGTTGACGTTAGTCGGTTTGTGGACTGAGGGTGGCGTAAGATGGTCCCCCGTATGCCGTGGGTTGCTGTGCATATCTCCTCACCCGCGTTTCATACAGTGCTTACCGAATGAATTCTCACGACGCATTCGTGCCTTGAGTTTTTTCTACATTGGGTAATATTGTGTACCACAGCCACGATCACAGCTACATGGATGAGACACGAAGATAATTATTCTTCTATATCTACTCCATGTATTAACCCTTTGCGTCTCGACCAGGGTTTTCTTGTTGAGTATTAATGTGTCATATCTATGCCCATGTCTGTGTCATCCCAGCGGTTACTCTGCCTGCTTTTGGTGCTACAACAAGGCCGAGGTTTCCTCCTCCATATGTTGGTACTGTGGCATAATCAAAGCAGGTTTACGATTTGGGAAATAAATATTAAACATTTATAAACAATGTTTCTATTTATAACCAAATCAAACCTGCTTTGATTTGATTGTCCCTCCCTTCCGTCCCCTCATGCCGCGGCCTTGCACACTTCAGGTCTCGGTTTATTACATGAGAAAGAGGATATGAATGGGTATGAGCAGAGCTTATATAGTAGCCTGGCTGGGATGTATGGGAGAGCTCCCCAAGGGGCGGACAACCCCCTAAGGGGAGACAACTTTTGGTTTTAACTTCCGTTTTTACCCCTCGGCCAACTTTGGCCTAGGGGTATTGTCGTCATCATGTACGGCTGTCCGTACGTCCGTACGTCTGTACGTCCGTACGTCCGTTACCGTGATATCTACAGAACCGTTTCATGCATGGCAACCAAACTTGTTACATCTATTTATCTTCACGTAAATCAGAAGCCTATCGAAAATGAGTCATCTCGGACAATATTTTGCAGAGTTATGCCCCTTTTTACAAATAAAAATCCATTTATGATTTGTTATTGTGATAATTTCAGAACCGTTTCATATACGACATCCTAACGTGATACATTTGTTTCTCTTGACCTGAACTAGATGCCTATCGAAAATGAGTCGTGTCAGAAAGTATTTTGCAGAGTTATGCCCCTTGTCCATTTATGATTTGTTATTGTGATAATTTCAGAACCGTTCCATATACAACATCCTAACGTGATACAGTTGTTTCTCTTGACCTGAACTAGATGCCTATCGAAAATGAGTTGTGTCAGAAAGTATTTTGCAGAGTTATGCCCCTTGTCTAATAAAATCCACTAAGGCCATTGTCACTTGATTGGTACACATGCTAGATGCTATAATTATTGATTATTAATTATTAAATTACAAACCAATTGTATGTGAATATAAAGAAAATGGGGTTTTGAAGGCAAATAATTAAAATAGATGAGGGATTCCCTCATCTATTTTAATTATTTGCCCTCAAAATATAGATGAGGGCTGGTCATGCTAAACAACTAATCAAGTGACAATGGCCTAATTCCTATGTTAAGTTCGCATATAATTTCTATATCATGTTTGTATACTATCACATTTATTTATTGATTGGATGACTGATTTATTGATTTATTCTCTTACACAATGCGAAGAACAAACGTATATCTATAGTTAGCTACAACATGTAACCTAGTGATGACGTTTATATATTGACCTTATATTGTCACTAGGTTACAAGCCACTCCTTACCACATTTGTCTTTTATTTTCCGTATGGTATAAAGAATCAAGTTACGGCCACATACCTATTATTTCTTGGTAGATGGTATCATTTCGAATAGCGGTGACACACTGCCCGCAAAATCCGCTGCCGATTTCATCGCATTTCAGCCAGTTTTTCCAGCAGCTCCCGCTTCGATCTGCAATTTGTCTTCCATGTTTCTTTTCGAAATGAACTGCGCATGCGCCAATGCCGTGACCTTTGTAAAACCGGAAAGCGTGGTAGCAGACGATTTTTAACTTCGTAAAACTTTCTCACTGTTTTAGGAGATGCGAGAGATTTTAACGACACTCTATTGTAGCCCTTATGTCCCTTGACAAAGGGTTTGTTACAATTAATGCAATTATCCATGCTTAACTTTGACAAGTTAAAAATCGTCTGCTACCACGCTTTCCGGTTTTACAAAGGTCACGGCATTGGCGCATGCGCAGTTCATTTCGAAAAGAAAC